>JAJHUR010111944.1:0-14349 GCA_027495735.1 Lutjanus campechanus | reverse complement strand
GCGACCTGGGGGGGAGCCGGGCTTTGAGGAGGAATGGAGGAGAGGCATGATGAGAGGAGGGGAGGGGAGGGACTGGACACGGCAATTAGCATCTGAAAGATGGAGGCTTGTATTGATGAGTTGAATTGAGCCTTGTGACCCCCCCTCCACCACATACACACACACACACACACACACACACACACACACACACACAAAAACGATGTGCTTTGTTGCAGCTGGAAAGGATGTGGCTCTTGCATCGCCTTTTATAATCGTTTTTTTATTTTTTATTTCTTCCTTCTCAGTTACAACGGCGGGATCTGTGTGGACGGAGTCAACTGGTTTCGGTGTGAGTGCGCTCCCGGTTTCGCCGGACCAGACTGCCGAATCAGTGAGTTATGACTGTGTCGCACTTAATCATATAAAACACACTTTATGATGCATTTTAAATAAAGATCCTAATTCTTCAAGCCACCACAATGTAGTATGCTTAAGAGGATGGATAGATGGAGCAAGGACACGTTGACACCTAAATGTAAGACCGGGATGCCGCCCTCTCCCTTTTTCCCGGTCCTTTAACGCCTCCGGGGTCAGGGGTCGTCCCTCCTCCATACTCACACAGTCACACAAACACACACGGAAGACAAATTACCCAGTGACCCTGAAATTCTTCTTCTCTGCTCTTTTGTTTCGGCCGGATAGCGTTCACCTTTTCTGTCAGGCTTGAATTTGGGGATTCTCATCCAGACTGTGTTCATGTGGGATCTGGATGACAATGGCTGCCGGAGTTCCCAGTGATTTTGGTGGGAAGCCACGATTGACCTGTGTCACTCAAAGAGCTGCTCCAAACGCAGCAGTCCAAAATGACCTCCTTTGACAAAATATAAACTGTTCCACATAAGACAAATGGCTTGCAGACATTTATAAGGCAGAAGTTGATGGTACAGAAGTGCTTACATAAACTGTGTGAACTTATTATCCTGTTTGTAACCACACTAGCGAGCTAACTGTGGTCAGTTAACAAGCTTGTACAAGTGAAAAGTCCATTACTTTTATCTTTGTGAACTTATTTAGACCGCTAGCGACCAAGCTAACTGTCAGGTAGCATGCTTGTTCACATATAAAGTCCAGTACTTTTCTTTTCTTAGTGACCAGGCTAACAAGGTAACTGTCATAGTATGTTTGAACTAGTAAAAAGTCCAGCACGGTTATCTTTGTGAACCTTTTCTCCAGTTAGCGATCAGGCTAACAAGCTCACTGTCAGTTAGCAAGCTTGTACAAGTGAAAAGTCCAGTGCAGAAAATATAGAAAGCAAAAGAGAGCAATTGTGACTGACTAGCACTAGCATGTTCCAGCTAGCTAGCATGTTAGCAGTTTGCTAGCCAGCTGCAATAGTTTACTAACCATCCCGTCAAGTGGTTCCTACGTGCATCTAGAATCACATAATTTCACAAAGTGCCGTGCCGCTCTCTGGAGTAACGAGGTCTTTACTTGCCTATGAAGGGTCATAAGCTAAAGAAATATTGTGATCCAGTGTCTAACTTAAATTTGATGCTCGTCTTCCCTTCACAGACATAAACGAGTGCCAGTCTTCACCCTGTGCCTACGGTGCCACCTGTGTGGACGAGATCAACGGTTTCCGCTGCATCTGTCCGCTTGGTAGAACAGGAACCCGATGCCAAGAGTGTAAATGCATCTCTGTTCACATCATAATCACTCTTTAATTCAGTCACTCATGACTGCAGACGTCCTGCAACAGAAGTCCAAAGTGTCTCTGTCTGTCTGTCTCTCTGCAGTCATAGGTATTGGGAAGACTTGCCACTACGCTGGGCTGCAGTTTCCCCACAGCAGCCGCTGGGAGGAAGAGTGCAACAGCTGCCGTTGCATCAATGGCAAAGTGGACTGTACAAAGGTAACACAGCCCCTCTGAGAACAGTGCCAGCAAATATCTGCTACTCTTCACTTACAAACAAAGACTCTGAGCAAGTGTTCAGACAGGACATCCAGCTACTGTTACCATAGAGTTAGACAGTAAAAACAAACGCACAGAGCTGTGATAAATAGTCAAAAAGGTTGCTTAGGTTAGTTTTTGATGCGGTAATGTTAATGTTAATTTCTTTTTTTTGTTGTTGTGCTCATGTTATTGTTTTTCATTACATGTAAGAACTAAGAAAAAATGTGCCAATCATCAATTAACCACTAAATATCACAAACACTCATATTAGAAAATGTTCAAATTAGGCCGTGACAGTAGTTAATGAGATCAGAGCTGAAATAATAACTTCATTATTCAGTTTGACAGAAAATTAATTGGTAACTATTTTGATAATACATTAGATCTAACACTGTTTGAGTAATTTTCAAAGCAAGAATACCAAACATTGAATGGTTTTGCTGCCATTTCTGTCTGAAAGTAAAGAAAGAAAGTAGAGTAAACTAAATATTTTGGACTTTTGTTTGGACAAAAAAAGCAGCTTGAAGACGTCACCTTTGGGTTTTGGGAAGATGTGATGGCCTTTTCTTCTAAACTTTCAGACATTTTACAGGGGAAACGATCAATGAGTTAATCAAGAAATGCTCAATAAAATAGTTGTTCCCACCAGTAAATTATTTCTAAATAAATAAATGTAATTGAAAACCCATATTTAATATAAACAGACTCCACATTTGAAATAATTTACACATGAACACAGCACTTTTTGCAGGTTTTATTTATGCCCCTCTATATCCTGCTAAGTGGTATCAACCACATAAGTCACCCTCCTTGCATGGGGTGAAAACAAGCGCTGTAAAAGTGCCGGGCAAGTCAGTAGGTGCAGGTGTTACAGGTGTTAGTTAATAATGTTACTGATTAAATGAAATGTGCCGATTGTGCCTGTAGATCAAAGTGAATCAGAAAAGAGTCATAGAAATTGTACAAATAAAGTTTTTACTGTAAAAAAAATATGTCCCCACCATAAAACACCTGCTTTTCGAATGGAGTTTGGTTTGGCTGAGAGTCCAGGGCTGAATTTCACCACTGTCCCCCCCCCCCCTTAAGTTGTAATGAGATCTGCGCCCTTGATGTAGCTTAGATAATATTCGCAGCCCTAAACAAGATGATGGCCAACATTCCCTGGCTGTCATAATAGAGAAACCTGCGGGGTAATACCAATATAAACATTTAGTGGGATTATGTAGATGAACACGTTGTCCCTGTGACACCAGGTGCTGTGTGGTCGTCGTCCCTGCCGGCTCCAGTCAGCAGGCCAGGACCAGAGACAGCAGTCCTGCCCGGCTGGACAAGAGTGTCGGGAGCACAGCTACCTCACCTGCTTCTCTCCCCCCTGCCACGAGTGGGGGGTCTGCTCCACGGCTGGACGCTCAACCCCTCAAGAAACCACCAAGTGCCAGCCAAACAGCGGGCATTTGGACAACAGCTGTGGCCGCATAACACTTGTTTTCAACAGAGACAAAGTACCACCAGTGAGTCATCTCTTCATATTGATTTTTTTTTTTGGTTGCACTCTTGAGCACATTTTCAACTAGTGGGTTTTGTGTTGTTGCTGATCTGTGTGTGTGTGTGTGTGTGTGTGTGTGTGCATACGCAGGGAACAACAGTGGAGAACATCTGCTATGAGCTGAGGTATCTCCCTGACACCCGAAGCTTGGCGAAAGACCACGCCCTTCTCCTGCTCTGTGACCTCTCTCATACAAATCAGGACGCGGTAGAGGTGGCCTTAGTAAGTGAATTTGAATTTGGGAGTCGTCCCATTCTTGGCTCACAGTGTTCAGTCTACTCTTGCTGTGTGCGGTGTTACTGGAACATTATTAAAAGTATCCCGTTTTGGCCGAGAAGCACAGTGTTGGAGGTCATTCGCTCTAATGTCCAGTTTGGTTGGCACAGCTTTAGTTGGCTGGGACCAAAACAACCAGTGCTGCTCTTTGGCCACAGGACAGTTAATCCTGCAGTTGTTCATGCATCATGTTGCATTAAATATGAATCAGTCAGTTTGACTAAAGTAAGGGTCAAAGTGAGGAAAATCCTGCACTTTTCATGTGGATGTCTAGCATCTGTTGATGCCAAATGTAGTTAATTGAAGCAATAAATTCCTAAGTGCGAGCTATATCGACCAAAACAAGCTTCCCTGCTTGTGGAGTCGAGTTGGTAGTGCCTACATGTACCAGGATGCATTGCACACAAGCTTCTGCCATGAATCACCACCCAAGCTATTACTTTGTTGGCGAAAACATAGCGTTAGATGATAAAGAATGACCGTCTAGCACATCACTACCGAGAGGAAGAGCAACAGAAGAAGAAGAGCAGCAGGAATTTATTGTTTCAATTGACTACATTTACCATCGACACTGACTGGATATCCTCATGCAAAGTGCAGAATTTTTCTCATTAAAGGTTGTGCAATCTCGAGAATAGTTAAAAGGCATATCTCTAATGAAATGCACTTGTTGTCTGTCATGTCTGCAAGTATGCAGCTGGAGCCAGGTGGAAATTAGCTTAGCATAAAGGCTGGAGGCGTGGGAAACAGCTAGCTTGTATCTTGTTGGTTTAATCCATGCACAAATAAGAAAAAATAACAAAATGTTGTTGTTTTTTTAATGGGAAATTAGATGTCTTAACCATTTCTTGGTAGCAAGAGGTTCCTAGCTAGTAACGGCATATAACGTTAAGCGTTAAGCCACTTTGGACAGAGACAAGGTAGCCGTTTCCCTGCCTCTAGTCTTTATGCTAAGCTAATCCAATTGCCGTCCAGCATACAGTTAGCATACATAATGTACAGACATGAGAATGGTTTTGATCTGACTCAACTTTATATTTTTCACTTTTTTTCCCAAACCTGTAGTGTTTGTCTCTTTTGTGTTTGGTTTATTTTTCCGGGCGGCTGTTTGGCTTTTTCAAAGTGTTCAAAGTATGAACACTTTGGCAGCTAAAGTGATATATTACGGTGAAAATATTTCAGATATTGTTTTGTCTCATTTCTTCCCTCCTCTCTGGTTTGGTTGTCAGTCTTTCCATCCAGAGGATCTACCGGACCACAGTCTGATCCAGGGGACGGCCAGCGCCATAGTGGGCTCCTTGTCCAAGCGGCACAACAGCACCATCATGCTGGCAGTCATTGAGGTCAAAGTGGAAACGCAGGTCATGTCCCCCTCAGTGGGTGAGTAATAATTAACAAAGGTGTCCCACAAGGGTTTGTTATGAGCCCTATTCAGTTCTCATTAGTGACTTTAAGCTACTTGCACTGATTTCTCTGTCCTTGTCCTCCATTTCCTCCTTTGTGCTTCTTGATGCCAGCAGATTACCTGGTGCCTCTACTCTGTGTGGGGTTCTGCGTGCTCTGCCTCTCCTGCTTCATCGTATGTGTTTGGTGGACGCGCAAACGGAGAAAAGAGCGCGAGAGGAACGTGCGATCAGCCGCCGACGACAACGTGAACAACCAGTGGGAGCCGCTTCGGCTCGTCGTGGGACGTCAGCAGCCGCAGCAGCAGCAGCTGAAGGAAAGCAACTGGGAGGCCGAGCAGGAGCGCAAAAAGCTCATGGGCCCCTCCTATCGGACGTGTGAGGGGGAGGAGGAGGATGAGGAGGAGGAGACGGAAGGCGAGCTTGAGCTCGAGGAGGAGTGTGGTGGAGCAGAGGCGGGAAAGCACCCAATTAGTAAGTACTCTAAGACTGCAGTGCAGTCCAGTGGAGGAGTGATCTGCACCCTGCACAGCTCCAGTTCACCCCTCAAAGCACCCCACCGGACCCAATGCTACTGCTCCAAAGATAACCGCTGGAAAAATGTCAGTGCCGCCTTGACTGGTCAGAAAGACCTCAGAGACCATTGTGTATAAGAAATTTAAACAAAGGACTCGCAATGTGGAAGCGAGAGACGCTGCAAGGCAGCGACTATTCTTATTTTTGGACTACTTTTGGGAAGAAAAAGAGGCTTTGTGTTTTAATAAGCCGTTTTTTGCTTTGTTTCCATGTTTTTGTCACTGTCACCTGAAATGATTTTTTTTTTTGATTCAGGAGGCTCAAGCACAGTGAACATCCTTTTTTGCTTCTGTTCACTTATTTTTCTTTATGTACAAAAAAAAGGAGCTGAAATGCAACAATTCAGGAGGCAAAAGAAGCTCTCTGCAATTTTTGTTTATGGAATTGAACCATTAAAGAAACGATGAATCATCGAAAAGGAGAAAAAAAAAACAACCTGTATAAAGAAGTTTTTTTTTTGTTTACAGATGATTATGATTTTGTTAAATTGTCAGCGGGCTCCTGTTCAGTGTCTGTGGGGGAGAGGCGGGGGGGCAGATACACATTAAAGGGACAGTAAAGGAAGAGTTTTGAGGGAAATGGACTGTTGCAGCCACAGTAACAGAGGAAACCCTCCCTCTGCTCCGTCTCTTTCCGGCTTTGCCCACCAATCCACCTGTGGCCGTCATGCGCCAGCCTTACCAAAACACTTGGCCTGGAGGGGAGAGGGGACAGAAACCCCAGTGCCTACTATGTGGCCTTCCATTTTTTTTTCTTCTGTCTCTCAGTTGTCTTGGCTGAAAGCTCTGTTTGAGGATTTTTTGCAGTATTTGAGTTGGTAGCAAGTGCCTTTCTACGAGCCGTGTCGAGGCTCCCAAGTCGCGCTGCCCAGTTTGACGTCCTTGTTCTGAAATCTCAAAGGGATATAAATGTACATTTAAAGAGTTCAATTTCACAGCAACGCCATTCAAGGTATTTGATCAAAACAGAAATGAATACTCTGTACATATGTGTAAATACTAAAGGAGTCGCTGTGTATATTTGAAATAAGTAACTTAAAGACAAGTCACACATTTTTATTATTATTATTATTATTATTATTATTGTTATTATTATGATTTAATATTATTTTTATTTTTTTTACAATGCCATTCCTTTTATTTATGCCAGTTGAAATAGGCACGTTTTATAACACTTCATATTCAAAGTCCCACAGTTAATAATCTTTACAATGAGGTACCACCGATGAAGGAATTTCTGAAGGGTTTATATATGGTTTGTCATGACGATGCATTTCCTCAGTGGTTGACACTACTATGGCTTTAGTGATTTTTAGTTAGTAATTCAACTTAAATATTGTAGCCCGACCGTAAAAAAGACCCGTCGCTAGGACAACAAAACAAAACATCTCCTCTTACATCTAAAAGTCTGGTGATAAAACACTGCATTTTTCCATGTGGTCCAACATTAACCTGTATTTGTGTCCTGAAAATGTACAAATGATTCATCTGTGTTCTTAGTATTTCATAAGTCCCACCTCACAGCTGAGCAACATGTGGAACCTGGTGGAACTTCAGGTCAACTTTCTTCTTTTGTGTTTCCTGTATTTAGATATGTTATACGTTAGGCTCGAATATCTTGAAAAGAAAACGAAATTTTGAAGATGGTTGAAAGATGCTGCTGGTGGACCTGGACAAAAATGGTTACCACCATACTAACCACAAAATATAAAGTCAAAAATAAAATTATGTAAATGAAAATCTCCCCCTGCTTAATTTTAATTGGCTAATGTACTACTCATGGTAAACACAGGCTTGTTTCATCTGATTTCATGGCGAATCTGACCTGATGGCAGACATTAAGAATAATACAGAAATAGCAAATCTTCTTGCGAAAAGTTTCGTTAACTTGTATGGGTCATGTAAAGGCATCAGTATTAAACTGAAACAGTTTCACAACCAGTTAAAAACTCCTTTAAGTTGAGCTTCGAGTTTGCTAATGTTAGCAAAATGCTAGCTAACTAGCTAGCTAACAATTTGTGTAGATTAGCTGGCGAGTGTTTTGCTATAATTAGCCATTACATCTAACTAACTAGCTAACTAACGAACAACTAACTAACTAACGGTTGATGTAGATTAGCTAGCTAGTTAGCTAGTGTTTTGCAAACCGCTATCAGTTGTTACTAGTTAGCTAATGATTGGTGTAGCTTAGTTAGCTAGTTAACTGGCTCTATGCTAACATCAGCTAACTTACAGGTCCCCCTAGCAACATCTTTTAATCATATTTAAATTTTGGTTTTCTTTTCAACGTACACAAAGTGAGCACATATCTAAAGACAGGAAACAGAAAAGGCGAAAGTTGACCAAGTTTCTGTTGTGTTACCAAACTTGATCAAACTAGCTCAACTGTTATTGGCACATTGGGACTTAAGGAAGGGTCAGTTGCACTGCAAAACAGATCAGAAACATTTTTAGCATGGTCATATTAAGAGGGGAAATATCTCTGTTTCAAATAATTCAAAAAAGAGCTTCAACACGGCTCTTTATAGACAGAAAGTTGCGCCGCGCCTCAATCAGTAATGTAACTGTCTGATTTTCTGCCTGTAAAAAGCAGAGCAAAGTCTACTTCCAGCTTATTTGATTCAGTTATTACTTTCAGTTTGACTAATTTTTAACTTGCTTTCTATTAACGACATTTCTGATTTTGGTTGTTTAATCAGAATTTGGTTTAAAAAACAAAAAACAAACAGTAGCTTTTGTCCGGCGGTGTTGCAAAGCTGCCAACATTATAGCCTTAAAAAGTTCTCAAACCATTTCTAAACCCGTCACAAACCCTTTTGTTTCAGGTGCCTTAATGTAATGAGTAAATGCATTATTTGTGTAATCAATGGTCATCTTTTTATGTTGTTGGTTTGTTTTCACTATTAAGGAAAGTAACTCTTTAAAACATTGTGTGGTGTATAGTGGCGTGTTTTATTCGCCTGAGTAAAGTGCTCTCCTCGTCTCACTTTGCTATCATGGAGATTTCTGGAATAAAACACATGATGGAGGATTTAAAAAAAAAAGAAAAACACTCCACCGTGGCTCTTTTGAGTGTCATGAATGTGGATGTCAGCGGGTCAAATGTGGAAATCATGCATTAGCTTCATGTTTGGTTTAAAGGCTTTAATGAAGGGAACAATATTTGCAGATGTTTTGCTGCCATGCAGATGTGTTTTTTTTTGTTTATTTTTTTTTTAAGTTTTACCAACTCAGTTCAAAATGACCCCTTTTCATATCATGTCATTGTCTCAAAACGCCATCGTATTTTCTGTAAATGGGACACAGCAAAATAAAGAATTAAAGATGCATCACTGCTGGTGTTACAAGCTGAATATGCATATTGTATACATTTTATTCTGCAAGGGACATAAGTTAATTTTATACAAAGTGAAAAGGTTTCCATTATTTTAGTGGATGTTTCATTGTTCTAAATAATCATCCCAGTTATTTATTAAAGCAGTTTTGACACATCTGGATCATGCTTGTAATATTTGGTTTGCAGCACACGACACTGGAAAAGCACCATCACTGTTCAAATGATACTGTCCAATCAGCTTCAAGCACCCGGATTATGAGGTTGGACCTCCCAACATGTTGACATTGTCAGAGGAAATCTGAATTCACAAAAACACTTTAGTAAAGGTTCACTTACTTATGCTGGAACTTTTGACCATGACGTGAGTTTGCTCAGTTGCCGTGTAGGGAGCTATAACTCCAAAAAAGATGAAGTTGAGAAAAAAACAAAGGGGGTTAAAAAGTTTTACGGTTTTCAAGCTAAGTAGGTAAACAGGTGGATAGACTATGTTTATGTGCTTGTTTTACCACAAGAAATAATTTGACTTAAATCTATGGGAAAACTTTGAGGAAAACACAGGATCAACAAACAAAATTAGCTCCCAACTTTTTATGATTGTCTCCTTAAAATTAATATAGTACTCTAATTTACAAACTAATACGTTTAAATAAGTGATTTTACAGTAGCTTGGCCACACCAAACTCTGAATTCTTCTATAGACAAAAACTTATCTGGCAGTTACTGTTACTCTGCTAAGCTAACGTTATGCTACTTGCCTTTTTAACAGACTAATTTCATAGTATTTATTCGCCATGACTGGATTTAGCTTCTGCATCCCATATGTGGGATACCAAATTGAATTGCAAAGATGTTAATTACCCCCAATTTTATCAGTTCGGAGGCTTGATCCTTGTGGCTATTGCTAGCTGGCTTTAAGGATTTGGCGCTCTTGTTTTGCACGTGTAGTTTTTAGTTGTTTTCTTCCAACTTCACATTTAACGTGCTGTTTTCTAGGACCGTCCCCTGGTAGTCGAAGATTCGAATCACTTGTCAGAGACCCATCAGCTGACTGAGATTCTTCCACTTCCTTAGTCAGTCAGTCACCTTTGTTAAGCATCATCATAGTAAGCTTCATTCAAGCCTCACAGAAACAAACAAACGAACAAAAGCTCTACTGTTTACTTTGAATTCATGTGTGTCTATTGCATAAAGTGGTAAATGGGTAAAGTGTCACATTTTGGTCTTATCTGCATCTTAGGGCCTAAGAATAATTGTGTTTTAGTTACCTGAGAATGAGACCTTTACATCTATAGATGAAGCGGTTCTTCTTCTATGGAAGCTGCCATGTTTCTACAGTAGCCCAGAATGGACAATCCAAACACTGGTTCTATGGTCTTTCATGTTTTTCGTGGCCACCACAGGTTCTCTGCATCCTCGCCACTACATGCCATCAAATCCTACGCACTGGTCCTTTAACACCAAAAAAAAAACAAAACTCTATAATAGTGGTGTAGTGGCAGAAATCTTATCTCTAATCTTGATTTCAACAAATCAAATCTATTTCCTGATAAGTGGACAAAAGTGAGCTCAGTTTAGCTCTGCTCCATTGCAAATGTGTTAATTATGTTGACTCTTAACTAAACTTACATGTTTTTACACATTACATCAACTCAAAATTCACACTCACCCTCTAACTGTTGCCTTTTGCACAAGAATAACAATCCTGTGAAACCCTGCAGTCCTTGCCCTTGCCCTCGTCTGTGTGGGCTGAGGACGGCTTGGATCGATCGATCCAATAACCTCACCAGCCTCTCCGCCGTCCTGCCATCGCTCTCGCTCCCACCACACCAATAGAACCTCCTCTCCTGCTCTGGGCCGATCCGGCCTCCGCCAATGGGAGGCTGGCGTGATCATCCTCGCCACATAAAGATGTGAATGTTTCATGAGTAATGTTATGATGCCGGGCGGAGTGGTGGTGGGGTGGGACATTTTTCCTCCTGACTCCCATGGGTGCCCCTGGCTGGCGCTAATAGGACCTTCCCTTGTCGGAAAGGCCGGATCGACTTACACAGCTTTGTGGAAGTGGTGGAGCCAGGGGGAGATGGGAAAGCAACTGATAATGTTTATGGATATATTCATCTATGGATGACTGGACTGTAAATTCACTTTAAGAAGGGTTTGGTCCTGTAGTCCAAGCATCATTTACCAGGATATACGGTGGATATTACCTCCATGGGGATCAGAATATTATATTTCTTTCAGGAGAAATGCTTCATATCTTTTTGATGCTTACATCATTGTCATGTGCCAACTCGCAGATAGGATGGAGGCCCAGTCTCTGACTATTAGCAGTGATAAAACTGAATGTCAGATCATCACGCCACCAAACCAGGTGAGAAATGCAGCTAAAATATGTTGTGCTGCTCCTATTTCTGATTATTTACTCAAGTGATTCCAATTATTCTGATGGGGCTGCTTTTTCATGATTTACGTTCGGGCCTTTAGTTGTTGTGAGGGTAAATATTAACAGAATACTTCACCAATTTGGCATTAGACTCCTATATAACATTGACAGACTCATGATGGACAAAACAACACAAAAAGATTTTAAAAAATAAATAAAAATCAATGCAGCAGAGCCTGAAATATTTTCCTTTTTTCACCCACACATTCCTCTCCCTCATCAACACCAGCTGCCTACATTATCCACAATGCACCTTGACCATGAACAGTTCACTCAGAGTCAGGTGTGTCATGCTAGTAGCAGTTTTGTTATACTGGGTGAAATGGTCCTTCCATCCTGAGAGTAGTCAATACATTATGAATTCAGAAAAAGGAACGAAAAGAATCAGACCTCTGTCATTTTCAGGCCTGTAAAAACTCTGACCAATCCCTGCCATTCGGTCGGAATGGAAAGGAACCAATCAGATGCCTTCATGTCTCGTCCTGCCCACGCCCCCCTCTGTCCCTCCCTCCTCCCCGCGTGCGCACTTATCACGTTTCACCGTTGCCGGAAATATTCAGCACACTCCTCAACAGAAATACCAAGTTAGCAGGAGAATAAGTTCATAAGGGTACAATGGCAGAGAAAATGCAGCCAAAAATACCACTTCCAGCGTTACTTGTAACGGCTCGGCTGCTAAACAGGCAAAGAAAAGAAAGCCGGACGCAGAAAAGGCTGCGATGAAAAATGCTCTGGATAAAACTAGAGGACAAACCAGAGTCAACATCTGTGCAGCCTTTGAGCGGTGGAGACAACTGAGGCATCTGAAGGGCCTGAAAAGTGATGCAGAGGTTGCTGTGTTTCTGTTGGACAGGTAATTATTTGTTTTGCTTCGGGGGGATTTGTTATTTTCATGAAATATGTAACGTTTGCCAACTTAGCTACTTCTGTAGCTCGTATTAGCCCAATGCTAACATTAGCTTCTCTGTCGGTGTAAGCCGGTCGTCGGTACATACTGCTTATCTAACTTATAGGATCTGTGCTTCCTGTACGGAGCATTGAGCGTTTTTACTCGACGTGGGGCGGTTTTGGACGGAGCACTGACGGGAGGGGGAGGAGGTGGTGGAGCTTAGAGGAGGTGCCACTTTCAAATCTTGCTAGCTCTCCAACATTACCAACTATAGCTTTAAATGAGTGGAGTTACCTTTTAATGCTAAAGCCAGAGGTGTGGACTCGACTCATATGACTTGGGCTTAAGTCAGATTTAGACTTGATTCAATTAAAAAAAAAAAAACTTCACTTGGACTTGAGCCTTTTGACTTGAAAATATGCGTTTCCCCGAACCCAAAGATTAAAAAAATCTGATGTCTCTTAATTTCCTGAATCAACTAGAGTTTCTTATCCCAGCAACAAACACATATGGGTGTAATGTTCAGGTGTCCACATGGTTTTGGCCATGTACTGTGTATCAGAGTCCTGGATCAAGTGGTTCAGGTATTTTTCAGTTAATATCAAGTGACTGTGAGAAAAACAAAAGCATCAGGGCCTCATTAAGGAAAAAGAGAGGAAGAAGATTTGTCTTTAATTTTGCATTTTGAGAATAAAATTGAAACACAATAGTATATCAACTTTATTTTTGAGTTTTCGACTTTATTCTTAAAATGCAAAATTAGAAAAAAACTTCTCATTTTTATCCCTTATATGTCTGGCATTAATACTTTTCCATACTGTGTGTAAAACCTGCTACGAGAAAATGTAAATCATATATCATCATATGGACAATTACTGCAAGTATTTGGCAGTTGTTTTTTTTTACATTTCCCAAAGAGCTCTCAGCAGTAAACAACAGTGACTTTATAAGATAATATTTTAGCTATACAGCGTTTGGATTTTATTTCTCAAAATCACTTTTGCCTTAAAGCCTGGGTCTTCAACAAGGGGTCTGGGACACCTGGGACGTCCCCAGGGTTACTGCAGGGTGTCCTCCAAATTATTGTTTGATAATTTTGTGAAAGTTTTTTTTCCCCACAAATTAAATGGAATCTGATAATACACAATAACATGAATCCAACGTATTGAAAGCAAAGATAAATCTACCTTTTCATCTAAAAAAAAAAAAGCCTCCAAAACATTTAATTCACAAAAATTTGACAAAAGGCTAGCCATGAACGCTCATGGAGTCATGTGAGCTGGCTAACCTACTAAATCACTGTAAGGCACCTATACAGCAAACTAGTTAGCCAGATATTATTAAAACATATTGGTCAATTAAATGTATTAATGTCCCAACTCACTTAGCAGCTAAGAATAAGCATAAGTGGGAGAAGACACAAAAATATTCAGTTCAAAATGTGCAGAAGGGGGTCCCTGCTCTGTCTTTCTATCAAATAAGGGGTCTATGGCCTGAAAATCATTGAAGAAATCGGCCTTGAAATACTTCTGCTGTCTGTATCTGTGCAGCATACGTCACACTCTATCCTAAAACTCTTGATTAGGATAAGGAAAACACTTTTTGACTTGACCTTTACCTATTTTTGTTGTTTATCTCATCAGCAATGTAATGTCTAGTAAACATTTTGGCTATGAGATTGGTTCAATTCCTCTTTTATGTCTAATCATTAAGCAGTTTATTTATTGCCATTGTTCAAGTACAAAGTAGATGTCTGATGTGATGCCAAGTTGCCTTTGTGCCACCCCCCCACCCCTCCAATCCCAGACTGCATCAGTAAACCGACACCAGATTCCAAAAGTGGCTCCTTACAACAGCCAAGGACATCTCAGTACGCTGCATTTGTAAACACGTAGTACTACTACACCCAGCTCAAAATGGCCGAAAGCCTTCGCAAGCAATGGA
>JAJHUR010111943.1:0-12720 GCA_027495735.1 Lutjanus campechanus | reverse complement strand
TTTTTTTTTTTTACATTGTTATTGTGTAAATGACTTATCCTCTTCACCCTCGGATATTTAGATTCTTCTGGTTATTCACTAGTCAAATGATATGAATGTCCTCAGAACCCTGTGAATTCTTAGGACACTCAGGTGACAAACGTGGATTTTGGACTATGGAGCTGGCAGGATAAAGTCTGGTGCAACTGATGCAGACATTTGTGTTCACACACACCGTTCCTCTGAGTAAAGTCTGGATAAGTCCAGAGTTACAGCGCATGTGTGTCAGGGGTTTGTAGTGATGTACTGCAGTTATGGTATCCAGCTAGAGGAAGTCTTGATCACTGTTTTCAGCTCTTTGTCTAAGTTTTTGCTGATACGTTTTGGCTAGTGAACTGCTGAGTGGACTGTTAAATGCCAGCTGTATCACCAGTCTCATTCATCTTAAAGTAGTGAGTTAAAAAATTACTGAGTAATGTTGAGACCTACGGACGGCGATTTGATTAAGCACAGGTCACAGCATAGTTTGCTATTGCAGACAACTGTGAGGAAGGCGGCTCAGTGAGACACTCTCCTTTCTATGTTTTGGACTAGCTCTCATACATTTACTCTTGTCGGATAATAACCTTCTTCTTTTGTTCCTCCTCAGAGCTCCTAGTGTTGGCCTTGAGGGGGCACCAGCATGAGTCAGGAGTCACTGGAGTCTGGTAAGAACTACTCTGTGAACAGCTGCGTGAAATGAGTAAGATAATATGTTTCGGAAAGCAGGTTGCAAAAGAGGAACGTGTTTTGTGTGTGTGTGCGTGTGTGTGTGTGTGTGTGTGTGTGTGTGTGTGTGTGTGTGTGTGTGTTCCAGATGGAGACTCTGCTCAGGATGTGTGTGACTTCAACTGGGATGACTACCTGGAGGAGACGGGAGCCGTGTCTGTGCCCCATCACGCCTTCAAACATGTGGGTGCTGACAACCTTCACAGCTGACACACAGCAGCTATTCATAATCAATTACTGAACATCTGTGTAAAGCCCTTATTAAGTTTCAAACCATGTATTAAATCTGAAAGCATGACTCAAAGTTATGGAATGAGTCAGCCAGTAAAGCCCCAACTAATGTGAACAGCTATAACAGCATAAACACAAAAGTCACTGTAACATCACCAGTCGTAAAGCTTACATAGTTTGCAGCTAAAAATCGTGTGTTAAAGCCGTTATCTGACAGGTAGGCTTAACTGGATTAAAAGCCAATAATGGCATTAATTAAAAAGTCATCTCTTCTCTTGTTTTCTTTTGTCATCAGGCACTTTTTTAAGTTCTGTGTTTTTGTGTGTAATTTCATCATAATGAAATGTTATATCAATTATTTGAGATGATATGAAATGTCCATTTAACAGATTCAGATCATTTGCTTACAGCTTACAAAAAGCAACTAAATCATTTAACAATTTTCTCCCTAAATTCTTCCAGATATTTATGACACAGACATGCCATGTGATTTTCAAAATAAAGGTGCATCCTAAAATGACGGTATAGATTGATATTTTCACTTTGTATTGATAACATTGGAATCTTGAACATTGAATCGATACATCGACCCAGAGCGATGTATCGTTTCACCCCTACTAACTAGATGCAGAACACAGATTAAAATGTAGTAACTGCGAGTGTGCCAGTCAAGTTAAAGCTGGGGTAGGCAGTTTATTTTTGGCATCATTGTGCAAAAGTTAGATAATAAACTTTCTGCATAGTAATAATAATAATGAAAAAATGCTCTAATTGCAATTATTTTGACTGATATTGCAATTGTGATACAATTTGCATATTAGAGGAAATTATCATTTTTAAATCATGTTTTCATTTTCATTTAAATAACTAAAATGATTATGGTGTGATTTTTCACAAGGATCTGTACCAAACAAGTGTGTTTTCTTTAGCCTGGGGCATATCTCGGCTGCACAACAATATTTAATTAAAAATGGCTCCATGTGTCTCCGTTCTTCTGTCCATTTAAGGTGGACCAGGGCCTGCAGACAGGACTGACACCCGGCATGAAGCTGGAGGTGTGTGTGCGCTCTGAAGCCGACAGTCCTTACTGGGTGGCCAACATCATCACCACATGTGGTCAGTTGCTGCTGCTACGCTACGAAGGATACCAGGACGACCGGCGTGCTGACTTCTGGTGTGACATCATGACGGCAGACCTCCACCCGCTGGGCTGGAGCCGCCAGCAAGGGAAGACCATGAGGGCCCCTGAGGGTGAGGCATGGCTACTGTTGACATGTTTATTTTTTTTAGGGCTGCAACTCTCAAATAATCGATTAGCTGTTTGGTCCATAAAATGTCAGGAAAAGGTGAAAAATGTTTTGTCCACAACTTGGGGCGTTTGAAATTGATTGAAACGAGCTTTCAATTTCGAAATATTAAAATAAAAGGCAGAATCAGTGATGGTTCCAGTATTTTTTTTTTCTTTACCCACACCTACCTTCTTGAGAATGTAAATGACAGTTGTCAGGGATATAAAATAAATAATCTTCTGATCTTTGCAAATCAAGAATCCGGTAGTCAAACAACAGCATAGTCATCAGTGCAAAAAAAAAAAAAAGGTTTGTAAAAATCTAAATGTGATTTTAAAATTTAATGTCATAGAGGACTAAAGAAAACTTAAAATTGGGAAGGTTATATCAGAGCATTTGAATTTTTTCGTAAAATATGACTCAAAATGATTAATTGATTATAATCTAATCGACTAATTGACTCATCTTTTTTTTAAGCTGTGAGAGGTGTGAAAGTTGTAATCCACCTATGCACACTGGAAAAGTTGCATGGTGCCTGTTTTTCCTGGAGACTGATCATAAACATGGCTGATGTGCAGACGACTAACAAACATCAGCCATGAAAAGTTGGTCTTGTACCAAATATTAATCATTTTATTTTGCAAATTAAAATTTCTTACAATTAGTTTTCATGATGAATTGTGTGTATTGTAAATTGTGTGACTTAAATGGAATTGAGCGCTTCTACTTTAGGATTTTTTTTTTTCTGTGACTGCTTCAGGGACAAGCTCTGCAGTGGAGAGGGCGCGCAGTTTTTTGTACTTTGTACTTGTACTCAAAATGCTATTTAATGGTGGAACTCAACTGAGTAATTGCACTTTTGTTCAGCGTAGCAAGGAATAATGAATATTTCTGTTCTCTTGATACACTGCTGCCACTGTAGTCTCAGATAAAACACTTGTTTTGCCCTACTGTACTAGTCTTATGAGAAATAGTTTTGTCTGAAAAAGGGGCAAGAGCTTAACAGTTTGTGATGCACTGCTGAAGAATTTTCATTGTTTTTTTTTCTGTTTACTGTTGATTAATGCAACCAAATTAGCACTTGACACGTTGATATGTCGACACATGTTGAAACGAAGAAATATAATGAAACTAAATACCACAGCTGCTGAAATACTTGATTTGGCTGTTCAGAAGGTGGGAGCTGCATGAAACAATTAACAGAGTTAAAAGTTGTTCACAATGTGAAAGTCCCATTACATGTAATAATCTGTTATCTTTCAATTAGTTCCTGTCATGATTCCAATTTTTCGGCAAAAGCTGTGATTCAGGGTTACTAAGAGAGAGGGCAGGCAGAACAGTGTGTGTGTGTGTGTGTGTGTGTGTGTGTGTGATCCTGAGCAAACCTGGTTGTTTGGTTAATAAAATAAACACTGTGTGTTTATGATCCAACTCAGGTGTGCGTGAGAAGCACCAGGACTGGGAGGCTCTGCTGGAAAAGGCCTTGGCTGAGGAGAGCAGCGCGCCTGCCAACCTGCTGGAATTGGTAAGGCAGGAGAACAGAACAGCTGTCCTTCTTACTTCTAAACTCCTCACACCCAGGGTGGGGCATTAGCTTTCAATTTCTCTGAAATCTCTGTGTGTGCCAAGAACAATCTCCTGTATCAGTACTGATTTGACTCATTTGACAACATTGAAAATATAAGGGGGCTTGTACCAACTAGAATTCATGTTTAAATCATTGTTTAACTTTAAACCATGTTGCACCAAGCTTTAAAACTATCTTAAAATGAAGAAAGATTAAATTTAAGTCTGTATAAGTCAGTTGCATCAAAACTTTAAACTCAAATTTAAAATGTGATCCAGTATTAACTTAAAACTTACCTTTGAGGATGTCTAACTTTTAACTTGGTTGCCTTTTTGAGATTGATTAAGGATTGAGCAAAATAATAAAGTTCTTTAAAGAAAGGGACAGACTCAACCCAAACGAGTTTTATGATCCCTCTTTTCTTTCTCCCTTCACTGAAGTCGATCTGTTGAAAAAGTGTCAGTTGCTTGTTATGACCCTGTAGGTCATTTGTGACAGGGTTCCCCCTAGGCCGGGGCATAACATGCAGTCCCTTTTTTCCTTGTTGTCCATTTTTTAATCTTCTATTATTTGGCCATATCGCTCCATTTTCCAGTTTTTCTTAAAGGAAGAGAAATTAAAGCTTCTGTGTCATGAGCTGGCTAACTGACTTTTTAGCTAGCTGGCAAACAACGTGACATTTTGTCAAGGAACATGGATCAGTCAAAATGTTTTCCTTTTGTCTTTTAAACTTACTTGGTCCAAACAACATGCAGATTTATTTGTTATGTATTTATTTATGTGTTTTAATTAGGGTAAAAAAAACATTTATTGATTAAGTGGTTCTCTGTTTAATAAACCAATAAATTTAGATTTACTAAACTGAGACCAGTTTAATTGTACAACAGAGCTCTGCTCTTATTATTATATAACTATTATAAAATCTGGATTTACTTATTTTAAACCTGGTTTTGCTCTCCTTTTGTTGGTGCAACATGGTCATGATGCAGTAAATAAAACTGTTGAGTTTGTCATAATAAAGCCAGGCTTTCCTCATTCCTGTTCAAGTGCGTGGCAGTTTTGGTAAATACAGCTGACATTAGATGAACACCAAGTTGAAACACACACACACACACACACACACACACACACACACGCTGTACACTGTCATCTTTTACTCTTTACTACATGTATTTATTTAAATCTCCAAGCACACACAGTGTGTTTGTTTTGTCTTTTTTTAAATGGTAAAAAGACAGTGAGCACTTAGAATATCCAGTGGAGTAAACATGAACTTGAACTAAATTAGGTTTTATATCTATTATAAAGTCTTGCATGCGTACCGAGCATGAAGTCCCAAGTCTACAAAAAACAAGGCTTTGAGCTGTTGTTTACAGCGGTGCTGCTGAAAGCAAATTTGCTGTAGGACCAGCCTGTGAAATTCTTTGGAGCCATTAGTTAGCTTTCAGTGACTGTGCTTCAGTGCTGCCACTTAGTCATGCAGCGCAGTAGTCATGCAGCGCAGTCTCTCCCAGTACAAATTCCTCTCCTTGCCTAGGCGTGTGTTCATTTGTGTTTGTGTAAGTGTGTGTGTGTGTTATCGGCTTCTTATTCACCACCCCTCACCCGCCTCCCCTGCAGCCCCAGCGTGGAAGAGACCCAGTGGAGCTCCTGTGTGCAGGTTCCTATGTGGAGCTCCAGGACAGTGTTGACCTGGGGCTGGCCTGGGCAGCCGAGGTGGAGGAAAACGTCGGAGGAAGGCTGAAGCTGCGCCTGGTAGGCACAGAGGGCCTCCCAGACACACCCGCAACCCTCTGGCTCTTTTACCTCCACCCACGTCTCCACCCACCCGGCTGGGCCAAAGGGCACGGTTGCACCCTCAGGCCTCCCTCAGGTCAGTGGTGCTGACACGGGTCAGTTTTTATATTTAGAAACAAAAGGAAGAAAGAAAAAGTGATGTCTAGATCTCAAGGTTTACTGCCAAAGCAGGCGTGGCTAATAGTTTCTGATGGGAAGACACATGAAGAATTTACAGGGCAGTCATGGACTGGATGCAAGTCCAATTATATATCAAGTTCAGTGTTTTATTACCAATTATTTTAAAAAATCATAAATCTCATATTTATTGCTACTTGCTCAATCATATGTCATTGTTTTAATTTGTCACATTGTGTGAGTTATATTTAAGGCATAGTTTGGATTATCTGAAGTGGGATTGTATGAGGTACTAATCAATAGTCAGTGTATAGTAGATGCCAAATGCCCCCAGTTTGGAGAAGAAGAGAGGGCCTCCAGCACAGAAGATAAGCAATAAACTGCAGTGGATGAGGTCAGGGAATTTTAGACACTTAAAAAAAATATATATATATATATCAGTTTAAGTTTATGGTATATTGAGAATATTTTCACTAAACCAAATATTGCTCTCCACACCAATCAAACTCCATCAGGAGAAATCAGTGATTTTACCTCAGAGAACACAGGAGTTGCTGGTCTCCCACTGCATCTATCTGTTTGTTTGTTTGTTTGTTTGTGTTAATTTGTGACTTGGATGTTTTAAAAGGATAGGTCAGATTCACTGAAGTCACACAATAACACAAACAAACTTAACAGATCGAGGCAGCAGTAGACCAGCAGCTCCTGTGTTTTGCAGGCTAAAATTATTGATTTTGCCTATGGACTTTGGTTGGCTTAGAGAAAGCAATATTTGGCTTATATAACCATATAAGCACTGTCCACAGCACACTTCATCACTTCGCTTCCTCCACCGATACACCTGCTGCTTCTCCAAACTGGGGCTGTGTCAACTACCGTCTACTGTACATAATTTACTGACTATCGATAAGTAACTCATACAACCCCAATTCAAATTATTAGCCAAACTATCCTTTTAATATTTTCCAATATGATGATGATGGAACACAGGAAACCAATAATCAAGATGCGATGGTATCCCACTAGAGCTTGAAATTGATTTTCCATGCAGGATAAGATAGATCATTGTTTTCAGGGCCACAAACTGCTGATGCCCTTCAAGTGAATAAAGTTTGTTAATATGCAAGATGTAAGAAGCACCGGAGGCTATATCTCTCTCCTGACACAGCTGATCTACCTTCTGCTACCACTACAGCTAAAGGCTTATTGATATTTAATGTCAGGCTCTTATTATTTTTATTATAAGGGGGTTATGTATCTGGATGCTGGGCTTTTGCAAGTTCATAACAGAATATAGTGAGCAGTAGTGGTGCATTAAACTGATCATAATCATAGCTTTTTATATCGCTTGTATTTTAGTGTTTTGTAAAAGAAAAGGGAAGATGTAGTGCTTTTTTATATGCAATGAAAGGTAACAACCGAAGCGTTATTAATTCTGTACCTGATCTTGTTTAGAAGGCCATCTGGATTCTGCTGCCCTCTGATAAGACGTTCATGTGTTTTGTGGTTGCAGAGTTGTTGGAGACAGCATTGTTTTTCAGGGGGGTCGCTTTTATAATTAATTGTGGTGACCCATTCAGAGAACAAAAGAACAAAACACAGACTGTGCTTTGCCAAGTCCAGACATCTAGGATTAGTTATTCCAATAAGAGAGTGTGTGGAGTTGTCATGAGACAGTCATAGTTGTTTGGGGTATAAAATATAAGAAAACTTTCACAAAATGGTGAAAAATCTCTGTTTTCCAAAGTCAAAGGTGAAGTCTTTGTCCACAATCCAAAGATATTCCGTTTACTGTCAGAGAGGGCTAAAGACATTAAAAAACATTCCCAGTTGGGAAGCTGAAATCAGAGAATTTGGACATTTTCTCTCAAAAAATGACTCAAAACAGTCAATCAGTTCTAGATAGATGTATGTCTTTACCTTTTCATTAAGTATTTCTCTGATAATCAGATTATACACCAGTCATCAGGAAGTCAGTTTTAGCTCTTCTGCTGCTGATTTGCGTGTGTTTGATCGTTTCAGACCTGTTGGCCCTGCGGACAGAGGCAGAGTGGGAGGAGGTGAGACAGAGGATCAGTGACCTGCCTCAGGATGAAGCTCTGACTGCAGAGTTCAGTAAGGTACTGCCAGCCGTGCTCTTATTTGTTCTTTATCTGCTAGTTAAGATTTGATTATTATGCAGGAAGCAAACACTTGTGACATTCTCCTCCAAACTGGGTGCTGAAAGATTTCTTTGCGTGTGTGTGTGGTTTGACTCAGGATCAGCCTGCCATCGCTGCTCATTGTTTCAAGGAAGGAATGAAACTGGAGGCTGTTGACCCTGCTGCTCCCATTTCCATCAGGCCTGCAACTGTCACCAAGGTAACAGACTTTCCTATCAAGTCTGGCTCTCCTATGCTGCAATATTTCCCTCCTGTTTGCTGTTTAATGGCCTTAGTTGTTTATCTTCGTTACCACGCTGTCTTTTCTTTGTTAAATCTGTAGCTAAAAATGATCTCCCCCGAGTCTTGAAAGAACACAAACATGAAATCATATATACATTTTTCCATTTAATCATACACCCTCATAGATATCCTTTACTTGATTTTAGTGTGAGTCAGGGAAACATAGCAGATCAAATCTGTACAGCTGTCAGTTAAGAATGTCCCAAAATTACCTCTTCACTTCAGGTGTTCAATGAGCAGTACTTCCTGGTGACGATGGACGACCTTTGTGGTATTGAGGAATCAGAGGGTACTGGGAGGTCCTTCCTGTGTCACAGAGACAGTCCAGGGATCTTCCCTGCTCAGTGGAGCCTCAAAAATGGGCTCCCTCTCAGCCCCCCACCAGGTCTGCTTTGTCAAATGTTATCCATTTATAACATTTACTTTCTCAGTTATCAGTGATGCCAGGACTTAAGGAATGGCAGTGATTATATCACTCATGGTTTCTTTCCCTCTCTCTCCCCTGGCTTTATTTGCTGTTCTCTTTCTGTCCTTTCTGTCTTTATTTGATCATGTACAGGATACCAGGGTCCAGACTTTGACTGGGCCGATTACCTGAAACAGTGCGAGGCCGAGGCAGCTCCTCAGCACTGCTTCCCAACTGTAAGTAAACATCTGTTTTACAACAAGTTCACACTCATGTAAAAACATACCACCAGATGCTGGTCAGACCCACACTTGTAACATTGGTTGTTCTGTGAAAGAGTCATTGTGAGATGAACTTTTAAACCTTTGGAAACAGACCTCCTGTGGATGATCCCAAATGGTCTGTGGGACATTCTCGTTTGCGTGATCCTGTTTAAATTAATCTAAAATAAAACCATAATTGCCTGAGCATTCATTCCTTTTGCAGTGGAAAGCCAAGGCTTCTTTCTTTTGTGTTATCACACAGTACACTAGTGATAACTTCATTAAAGCTATAATATGTAACATTTCTGCATTAAGATGTCAAATAAGGCCAAAACTAGACCTATGTTATACTGTGTATTTTGTTGACTTGTGTACATAACATTTTCCCAAATATTTTCAACAATGTTCAAACGCAGAGAAATACGTAATGCATTCAAGGTAAAAGTGCGTTTCCGAGAAAACATGGGATACGTCGGATACATCGGAAAGTGAGGAAGGAAGTCGGCAAACGTTTAATACATTACCTAATCCATGAACAGGATTCCTGTCTGAGTCATGTGAGATAGATTTTCACCTTGGTGATTGTTAAACAATGAAGAAAACAACTTCACAATGTTATCATACTACGACTTTTGTTATTATTTTATTGTGATGGAGACCCCTAGTGGTAGAAATTACATGTTGTGCATTTAACTTAACCATATACAGTATGTTTCTGTCATTCTCGTAATCACATGGTGCACTCGTGATGACATTGTAACTTAACATAATGTAACAACAATGTGTCTGAACGCCTCAGAACTCTGCTAAAAACCTCAAAAACAAGAAGAAAAAAAATGTAGTTCAAATAACTAAAGGAGTGTTAAAAATATTTTGTTCATGTTTCTACATTGAGAAACCTTTTAGATCAGTGATTCCTGATGTCAGTGGAATTTAAATTATGTTTTATTATTCATTTATCTGACCTAGTTCAACAGATGTTGAACCTTATTTGGTGACCAGTCACATTAACGCCAGAAAATTTGATGAAAAACATTTAAATTTTTGTATTTTTTACATTTATGACACAATTTCAAAATCAAACATTGTCAAAAAATATAATTATGTTTTTGGTTTTTTTACTTACATAAGCTTTTATCTTAGGTTGTACAGATTTTAGGGATCTGATGTATTTTAAAGTGATATTCCACCCCTACGTGATCATCAACTCAATATGTACTCACCTCTATGCCGATGTGAGGATGGGTGAAGGTCTTCAGTTCACAAAACAATCCTGGAGTTTCAGCAGAAAACAGGGTTGCAGCTAATGGCAGTGATTGGAGATGAAATGTAAATGTAAAAAAAAAAACACAAAACAAACACAAAATGTCTCCATCCTGCTCATATGGTTTAATCCATGTGTCCGCGAGCCGCAACATTAAAATTTAACCACAAAAGATGCCATTTATGCTATGTTTTTAGCTGCAATGTCAACTGTAGCAGGTAGCAGGTAGCATGTAAACATGGTGTCGATCTCACAATATTTTCACATGTGCATCCATTAAGAGATACACGAAGTCTCGCGACACATCGGCATAGAGGTGAATACATATTGAGTGGATGATCACATAGGGTTGGAATATCACTTTAAGACATCCGAACAAGCAAAACTACCAATGCAGGCACAGGCAGACCATTTCTCTTGAATTCAAAGGGTTAACTGGCTTCCATTGCATCTTGTGCTGTCATTGGTCATTGTTGAAATGACAATAAATGTGTAATTTGTTGTAGATTAATATTATTATATTGCAGTTGTATAAAGGCTGCATGAGGTCTGTGTGTGCCTGCATGAATTAATGAAATTTTAATTACCATTAGCAAGCTGGCAGAGCTAAAACATCCTTCCTATTACTAGGAACTGCAACTCAAGCTTCCGAAGATATTTATTTTACTTTTCACTGTATACAGGTTTGGTTTGTGTGTGATTTAATGCTGTTGATACAGACAGCAGACCAGATACTTGTTAGGTTCAGATGTTAAAAAAGAGAGAGAGACTGAAATTGACTTGTCTTCCTCTGAAAGAATTGTACTGTAGCAGGCTGTAAAGTGTGATACCTTCTGTATCTTGTGTGAAATGCTCTTGTGTAAACTGGCTCCAATCAATTCTATAAACCTTAGTTTCTCTACAGCAGGCCTGTAAGCATATTGTGTGTTTACAGCATTGTAGCTGTTATTTCTGGGGGAAATGGAGTTTATATTTTGTCATCCCATACCATCAGAATTTTTTTTATTGCAACATGTTGCTGTCAGGTGACAGCATGTAAAAAATGAAATTTTACCTATTTGACTGACAGCATAATCGAACACCAGTGATGATACCATGTATCCACAGTGTGATGAGTTGTATAATGGACAAAAATCACCCAACACAGAACCATCCTTTGCTGTGAAATAGCTCTCACATAAGTTTTTCCCCTCTCTGTGTATCTGCCAGGAGCAGTGTGACCACAGCTTCAAAGAGGCCATGAAACTAGAGGCCGTCAACCCGCTGTCACCTGAGAACATTCACGTGGCAACTGTCACCAGGGTCAAAGGGCAATACATTTGGCTCAGCCTGGAAGGTGGGATGGAGGACTGAAAGAATGCATCTATTTTTGAAGAAAATTAACATGTTTAACTTGTGTGCAGTCCTGCAGCACATATCATGTAGAGCATTAGCCTGTGTGGATCCCTGGTTAAGTAGCTAGCTGTCTGTTTTCTATGCAAGTCCATTTCTGCTAATGTGATGGAAAAAAATATTATATGTTATAATGAGAAACTTTATCAAATAACCACTTCTCAAATCGTTATAGTTCATAATTATTTTGAGATACTAACTATCTCAGAGTACTGACTTAGTATCTCAAAATACTGACTTGGTTTCTGAAGATGTTGAGTTAGTATGCCAAGATGGTTTCTCATTTTGAGATAAAGAAGTCAGTATTTTGAGAATGTTTCTCATTATGACTTACGGGATCTTTACTTTTCATCACATTGTAGGAAATAAGCTGCCGTGATTTTCTACGAAGAACACAAGAAAGTTTATTTTACAGTTTATGCACAAGATCACTGATTTGGAGATTATACACTCTCCTAGACTGATATTAGTGTTGTAATTGGCTATTTTCAAGCACCCGAAACCTTTTGATAGAAGTAGTAACTCTCAAAAAGATTTGATTGATGATGAATGAAGCTGACTGAGACAAGAGGTTTTTGGGGGCCTTGAAGGTTGATTTCCATACATTTTAATGTCTACCCCGCAGATGCAACATTGTCATTTATGATAAAATGTAAGAGTAAGTGCAGTCTTTGCACAGTTAAAAATGGCAGCATGTGTATGTATATACTTGCATTCATACAAAGTTTTACTGTTGTGTGACATATTTGATTAGAATTTCTGCTTAAATCACTGTTCATTCCTGAAAACACAGCACACACGATATCGAGGTATAACAAATGAAGTGTGTCTCTTCCATTTGCTCTGAGTTTGGCATCCACAGTCACTATTGTAACTGATATTCTAATAACTGTGTGTATGTGTGTGTACAGGACTGAAGCAGCCCATGCCAGAGCTGATAGTTCATGTGGACTCCCTCGACATCTTCCCCGTCAGCTGGTGTGAGACAAATGGCTATCCACTCGTCTATCCCATCAAACCCTCAGGTATACTGTACGACATGAGTCACCACAGTGGACTCTGCCTTAATGACTTCGTTATTAATGCTGTGACAAACATAATACAATCTGTTTCTTCTTTTTTTTTTTAATCCTGATCTCTAAATTAGTGGCTTAATGCAATAGAGTGACTGGGCACACATTAGTCTTTCCTTTGTTTTTCAGT
>JAJHUR010111942.1:0-16855 GCA_027495735.1 Lutjanus campechanus | reverse complement strand
ATCAGATATGCATAAAATATGCCAATACAAGCTAACAAATAAAAATAATTAGCATTATGCTCTTTTGAAAAAAGTTTCACATTGGCCGTAGCAGACAACATATATACAGAAACCGAAATAATTAGATCAACAGAGATGTAATGGGCCAATACTGCTGAAATATATCGGTCGGATGATATATTGGTCAGGCTCTCATGATTTATTTTCGCCTTCTTGGCAATTATTAGTTATGATAACAATGTACCCGATAACTTGGATCTAGGATGATGGTAAAATCCCTACAACAAAGCAAAAGCTCCTAATTTTTATATGTATTTTTGTCAAAGCGTCCCTCATTGTGCCTGAAAACTTGCTGCACTGTCACAACAACCAAATGAAAACCGTGAGTTGTTCGTTTCTTCCCTCTTGATTGCTAGATGCAGACCTGGAAAAATGCAGTTTATATGGAAAGCCTTTCCTGACGGGAAACTTGTTAAATAAGCCAAATATTACTCTGTATATAGCAGCCAAAATCCATTGGCAAACCCCACTAATTTTAGCTGGCAGGAGTTCCTGTGTCCCGCTGCTTCGATCAGTTAGATTGTTTGTGTTGTTGTGTGACTTCAGTAAATCCGAACTAACCCTTTAAAACACCAAAGTCAAGCAATAACACAAACAACCCAACCAATAAAAGCAGCGGTAGACCAGCAACTCTCTATTCTCTATTCTGTGATGTAAAATTACTGTTTTTTCCACAGGAGTCTGGTGGCTTTGGCGAGAGCGATATTTGGCTTTTGTTACTGTGGTTTCCGATAGAGAAAGACTTTTTGTCAGCAAGGTAAAGCAGTGAAAATATTCTAAATACAGCGTACACTTAAACTAATACTGTTTTTAGGTGTCTACAATACATTTAGCTGCTCCAAATTGGAGGCATGTCGACCACCATCTCCCGTAGGTAGTACACTTCCATTTGCTGATTTAACTTCACCTCAGAAACCCCAAACTATAGCAGGCACGATAACCTCAGAAAAATAAATGACAATTTTAATTTTCTTCTTTTTTGGTAGTTCCAATTTTCACCAAAGTACCAACTACACCAGTATAAACAAAGGGATATATGATTTCTTCTCAAAAATATGTTTTAATAGTTCTATAAAGGAAGTTCCTGTGGAAACACATGCCTTTGTGGTATTCTGGTAACAGGCCAGCATACGCTGCGATGTGCTGCCAGAGACACTGGAGAAGACCGCAAGCTAGTCGACATGGATGTAAACAAGGCTTGATTTAAATACTTAACAAAACCTGCTTTGCAAAGACATGTGCTTTTGGTGAATTACACTGAAAGTAAACATTACTTTTGTTTGTTTGGAAGAAAACTCCACAGGGCCCCTTTAAGAAGCCAAGGCAGGAATTTTCCCATGTACACACTGTGGATAGTGGTTTTGGAACGCACCATTTTTGGGCGTGAAAAACACTTAATATTGAGGAAAAGATCACTGACAACTTTAGCTGACTAAAAGTCAGATCAAATCTCCTGCGGTCTCTTATTAGTTCTTGATCCAAATGTAGATTGACATATTTCAGCCTCAGATGCAGTCTGTCATTATTAAGTCAAATGACTGCAGAATATCCTCTCTGTCAGTGTGTTCTCACTCCCAACGTGTCACATACAGCAGCTTGGCGAGTGCCCCTGTGACTCAATCTATGAGTCTGTAGATACCCTATTAGTGTCATCTCTGGAGGCACCTATCTGCACATCTTTAGCATCATGTTTCGATGTGCAGTCAAAGTCAGGCGATGCGGTTTAAAGAGTGAAAAAGTCTTCACTGACTTCTTTTTAAACTTGTGTAACATATGTAAATTATTTTGTGTTATGTTACCTTGCGTTGAAATATGTATATTAGTTATGTAAGTTAATGTATTTAATGTAATTTATAAGTCAACATATGTGAGTTATGTTGCGGAAAATATGTATGTAAGTTAACTTACTTAAGTTACGTAACATAATTTAAATACATGACGTAATTCAACTTACGTACTTATTTTAACCAATACCATTATCTTTTCCTAAACCTTTTATGCAGACGACTGGGGTTTATTTCACATGTGATTTATAAAAAAAAGTCTGTTACTACGTATATGTATGTAGCATGACTTACACAAGTTAACATATGTAAATTATGTTACCTTGGGTTAAAATATGTACGTTAGTAATGCAAGTTAATGTATGTATTTAATGTAACTTACAAGTCAACATATGTAAGTTCCATTATATAACTTATGTATGTGAATTCACCTAACCTACCTAAGTTATGTAATGTAACTTGCATACTGTACATAACATAATTTGCGTAACTAATGTACTTTTTTTTAAACCAAAACTATTATCTTTTCCTAAACCTTACATCCAGAGGACTGAGGTTCGTTTCCTATGTGAATAATCGATGTTGACTTCTTTTTACCTTACGTAACATATGTACGATATGTATATACGCATACATAATATAACTTATGCAAGTCAACATACGTAGGTTATTTTAGGTAACTTATGTGTGCAAGTTAACCTAGATAAGTTATATAATGTAATTTATATACATAACATAATTAACACAACTAATGCACTTACTTTAACCCAAACCATTATCTTTATCGAAACCTTTCACCCAGAGGATGGGAGTTCCTTCCTAATGTGAAAAGTCAATGTCTTTTAACTTATGTAACATATAGTTACGTAAACTAGAAGTTATGTTACTTGAGGTTAGAATAAGTATGTTAGTTATCACATTTACATACAGAACGTTATGTAACTTATTTGCCTAATTTAACCTACATAAGTTACATTACATCACATTAACGTAACTTTACCCAACCCAGTTATTGTGCCTTCATTTTAAAAAGTCTACCTGAACATACATACTTTGTAGTAACTTCACTGTAGAGCCCTGCAAGTGTAAAACTGCTGCTAGAGGGGTACCAACAGCATCATAGTCTGAAGCGTTGAGCCACTGACCAAGTATTATTGGATTGGATTATTGGATGCGTTAGGAGTGAGACTGTGTTGTCTCACACACTGACGATACAAAAGAAAATAAATACAACTAAAATGACATGTTTCAAGCCACAGTCATACCATGCAACATAACTAGTTATCATCTTCGGTAGATATATACATTTGGTAAGCCTCACACAGTGTATATGATCATGACACTGGAGTTCTAATGTGTAACATGTTTTTGATTAAAACTTTACTAGTCACGTTTTTCCAAATTCCTCTTCCCGAACATGCAGCTGTTTCTAAAAAAATTTCTACCAACAAGTTATTTCGGACTGTGTTGCTATCATCCAGTCAGAAATGTGTGTGTATATATTTTGGTGAAGAGAGACACAAGGAGAGAGATGAAAAGAAAGTGTGTGTGTCTGAGAGAGAGACGGAGTTGTGAAAAAACACCCACTGATACACTCTGTTACTCAGTTTCCATGGTGATTTGAGTTATATTTGACAATGTGACGCACATTTTCAGCATCCACTTTTTGCTGTTAGTCTTCTTCATCTTTTCCAGCGCACTGAGCTAAAAGTATGAATGGCTTATATGAAATAAAAGTGAGATTAAGTGACATTTGGGCCTGTGTGTGGGCCTGGAGACCGTAGAGAAGACATCCTGATGAGTGTCGACAGGCTGGGCTGTAATGATTGTAAGTATTTAAGTTAAAGGCTGTGTGAGGGCAGGGCTCCTCCTCAGTATTTCCCTCCAGGGGTGTGTCGAGTGGTCTGTGGGAAACTTAATGAATGCAAGGCTTTCTTGTGCCTGTGATCCCGACATGAGACTCTTGTCCTCATGTTTCCAGTGTGTCTGGTACTGTGCACTGAGTCTCAAATTATTTCACTATTAACTAAAGGAAGACTGGTGGGGTTGGCCAGTTGCACCCCTGGTGCCCCCATGTTTGAAGAAAACACTGCAAAAGTGCCTTCTAGGGTGCCCTTCTAGTGGAGAAAATGTAATAAATTGCACTCATGGGTGCCTTCCAGTGGAAAAAATTCAACGCAATGCCATAAAGGCCGCCTTTTCATTGGACAAAAGTGCCCTCTAGGGTGCATTCAAGTGGACAAAGTGCCCTTCCAGTGGACAAGATGTGATAAAGTGCTGTCTAGGGTGCCCTTACAGTGGACAAGACATGATAAAATGCCCCCTAGGATGTCCTTCCAATGGAGAAAATATGATCTAGTGCCCTCTAGGGTGCCCTTCTAATGAACAAAACATGATAAAATGCCCTCTAGGATGTCCTCCCAGTGGAGACAACATGAGGAAGCCACTTCGACTGCTGCCTTTCCATGGGGCAAAATGTGATGAGGTGCCCTCAAAGGTTCTGTTCCAGTGGGCAAAACATGATCAAGTGCTGTCTAGGGTGCCCTTCCAGTGGAGAAAACATGACCAAGCCCCCTCTATTGCTGCCTTTCCATGGGGAAAAATGTGACGGGTGCCCTCTAAGGTTACGTTCAAGTAGACAAAACATGTCCCATGCTCTCTAGGGTGCCCTTACAGTAGAGCCAACGGGATAAAGTTCCCACATGGGCGCTCTTCGAGTTAAGAAAACCTTATAAAATGCCCTCCAGTAGAAAAAATACAATGCAGTGCATTACAGGCTGTCCTAAATGCCAGAAAATTTGTTGTCCTCTATGTGATTCTAAATGGTTAAATAGTTCATAGTTCCGTGTGTTTTTATTACAAATGTGTAGCAGTTAAACAGTACTCTAAGTCACATAATAAATCCTTATTAATGTAAACCAGGGTTTGGAACTGTAGCACCATAAATGCCTCACGACTTTCTGCACGCTGGTGTCCCACCACCACTGCCAAGAAATCAGCACTCAGTCTGGATGCTACTTACAGCGTCTCTGAACCTGCAGTGCACATATAAACTGAATGTGAGAAAATACATCTGATATTTAAAGATAAAGTGATGTATTAGTCAGTAACACAAGCACTGATTTTACTGGCTTTTAAAGCTCACAAATGTTCATACAAAGAAGAAAACAGCCCTATTATTCCAGTGTTGTTCATGCTGTGCTGTTTGTGTTGAGTCTGCTCATATGAGCTACAGTAGCTTAGGGGATGATCACCCCCGTCACCTTTTCTGCAGCAAGAGGCGCCTCTATTCAGTTGTTTACAACAGTATTTTTGCATACCGCTGCTGTTGTTGCGCTTCAGGCACCTGATGTGCCTTTGCGGGTTTTTGGAGAAAGGGCCTCTAAAGTGCCGCAGGTTACAAAATGTTCACATTCCCTACATCACTGCAGCGTTTTCTCTTAGGTCCAATCAGGTAAAAACATACGCACGATGTGCTTCTGTTGTGTTCTGTAAACATGCAAAATGGAGGAAAGTTCATGATGAAAACAGAGAACGTGCTTGTCATTAATCGTGTAACTCTGCCGTGTGCCACAGTCGAAACACCATCCCAATACACTGGTGGAGGATGTTTTTTTATTAATTTATTGTCCTTTTCTTTGGTGATTCTCATCAGAGAAAAAAAAAAAAGAGCCTTGGTTCGAATGCCGCTCTTTATCCTCCTCCAGATCTAAGGCCAGCGCCTTGGTCAAGGACACTGTCCACGTGTGCTGGTGTGGGAGGAAAGAGGAGCACTTAAGGAAACCATGGGAACATGGAGAGAACCATCGCTCAGTTTCAACCAGCGGCCCGTTTTGCTTTTACGCAACAAAAGAAAAAAGAAAAAGAACTAGAAGGACAAGGATCTGCAAAATGTAAGGTTTGACACTTAACTATGGTTGTAGAGTCACAGGTCTGGTTTCTTTTATTTTGACACTAATGAAATATTAAAGGTCCAACTTTATTAACATGATTAACTTCCAAAGTAAAAGACTTCTCTGGGCCCATCTGAGCTCATCTGAGATGGACCGACGCAAAGTGGAAAACTGTGCTGTGGTCTGACGAGTCCACATTTCAGATTGTTTCTTGAAATACTAGACGTTGCGTCCTCTGGGCTAAAGACAGCAGCTGTGATGGTACGCGAGTGTGTTAGTGCACACGGCATCATGGGTAACTGTCACATCTGTGAAGGCTACGTTAATGCTGAAAGGTACATATAAGTTTTGGAGCGACATATACTGCCATCCAGATGACGTCTCTTTCAGGGATACCCCCGTTTTATTTCAGCGAGACGATGCCAAGACACATTCTGCACGTGTTCCAACAGCGTGGCTTCGTAGTAAAAGAGTTCAGGTACTAGACTGACCTGCTTACAAAGAAAAGAAGATGTATCACAGGGGTAAACATGCCCCCGTCCAAACTTTTTTGGAACTTGTTTCAGGCATCAAATTGAGAAACCATTAACATTAATTTGAACATTAAATATCTAATTTTTGTAATATATTCAATTCAATATAGGCCAAAAAGTATCTTCCAAGTATTGCGTTGTGTTTTTAATTTACATTTTTCACGATGTCCCAACTTTGTAGGAATCGGGGTTTGTAGAAGGGATCACATGACTGAAAGTCACTGCAAAATACAGTGGACATCAAAACAAACAACGAGCAGATCAGAGATCAGTCACTGGGCTGCCTCCCAAGCCTACAGAGTAAACAAAGTCACGCAAACGCTTATCATCAATAAACACTTGCTGTTCCCACACTTGCCAAATTTGGGTGTAATGGTGGGTGGAGGAATGTGGACAACAAGGACACGGGTGACTGAACTTCAAATGCATCGAACACGGACAGTGTACAAGATTACAAACAGTTTTTTCCCGAACACTCTCAGTTTTTGGACTCTTATTATGCTCACATTTGTAATATTGACAGTCCTGCATAATTTTAGTGGGAACACCTGGCAATGACTGGATTGCTGGTAAAAGACTAGAACAGACTGCAACTTTGTTCGATCAGATGTGACGTCCAAGTCATAACTAAAAAATCAGCCAAATAATCTGAGTCAGCCACACTGCCCAAATAAGGTATTTACACAGGCTTTGTGTTCATATTTGAGATCTTTTAAAAAGAAAAAAAAGGTTCCATAATGCATATTTCTATCCTGCCCTACTTTGCTTCATCTATCAAGTCAAAAAGGGAAACAACCATCTTCTTGTTCTTTGTTAAAATGCAGATCACAGTCACACAAACTGCACCAACACCTGCTGAGCAGAGTGTTACAACGAATAAACGAAGCCATGGAAATTGTCACTGTTTTGAAATAAACATTAAAATCTGTGTAAAGAGAAAAGTTTTCCCTCTAAACACTTTATACATATTAGAAGATAGTTGCTGAAAATGTGAAAAGGCTGAGAACTATGTAGTGCTGAATTATGAAGTGAGACTGTTTAACTGTTGCTCACCATTTCCGCCTTCAGGATTTTTTGGGTGGACCTGAAACATGGCTTGGTGACATGCCAGAGCCATGGTCCCCGACGAACCAACACGAATACCCCCCTCCCCAACGGTCAGTTATGAACTTATCGTCAGTGACTCTCTCGGTTCAAATCAGCCCAGCAGTTCACTTCAGCTCACTTCAGTTCCAACAACCCGACACAGAAGAAAAAAAAATACCATCCTGTCACCGTCCTCTGGCTCTGGTGGCTCAAACATGTCTGGACATGTCCAGTAAATCTGCTAGACAGAGCGTCCATGTTTCAGGTCATTTTCAAGTCATAGTGATATTTGACACTGACACAGCAGAGCGGACACGCCCCCCAGTGTTTACTCATTTTTTCATGACAAACACAGAACACACAGTTATCGTTGCTTTACAGTATCTTTGAAAATAAATGTCAAAACCGAGACAAAAACTAGACTAAAAGTCGCTCATTCCAGATCATTGAGATCTTTCAGATGTCAAAATAAAAACTAATGTGACTTTTTCGGGATATGAAAGAATATTTGTGAAGGAATTAGGTGCCAAAAGCTGACAGAGGCATTTCAAACAGTGTCATGAGAACTGTGGGAGATCAAACTACATAGAGAGATGATGCAGGAGGCTGATTTGAAAAGAGGAAAAAAATGCTAAAGAAGACAGAGAACTGTCAAGACCATCCTTCGATGAAACGCTATCTTCAAGTGAGAGCAGCTAAATGAAGCGAGAACACAGGTAAAGATAACTGACATAATGAGTCTGAATCAGGGAGCACTCTGAGCTGTCAGCAGCACCTGAACCACAAGGAGTCAAATCACTGCCAGTGCTGATTCTATAAAGTGCTGAATAAAGCCTCTGAACACGGTGTGACAACATGTTACGTGATCACACTGATCGTCATATTGTGCTGGAGTAAAAACCGAGATGCTTCACACAACGGCTCATCTCAGCTCTCTGATCAAATCTGCACTCACGCATCAAAGTTCATTCTCGACCTTGCAAGCTTTTTTCAACCACGCTACAATGCCGCCTTCAGAGGACGGAGTCTGCTGGAAACTCCATCTCGAAAACTCCCCCTCAAAAACACGGCTTGCTGCTGATGGAGACTGTGAGTTCGTGAGGTCCAGACCAAGGATCCCAAACCAAGGTCCCCTACTAGCTTCAATACCTTTTGAACCCGTCACATGGTCTTCATCAAAACTACAGCTACTGATAAAGATCAAGTGACTAAGGCTGTATTGCCTGGGAAAAAGCCAGTAAGTGGGCCTTGAGTCACACACGTTTTTGTCGATATTTTAAAAAATATTTGTGATAAACTGCTTAAGAATGTGTGCCTGATAAAACAATCCCAACTAAAGGTCCCCTTACTAACGTTCAGATATTTCGATCCCCTCACATGGTCTTCATTGAAAATCCATCTGTGGTTGAAGTAGTAAGTGGACCTTGAGTTGGGATAGCTTTGTCAAAATTTTGAGTTTTTTAAAGGGTTATTTATATCTATGATACGGTAAATTCCAACTCTAGGTCCCCCTGGTAGCTTTTGCTTTCAATCATATAACATGGTCTTCATCAACAGATGGAGCTCAGTATAAAAGCAATCTTGGTTGAAAGCTCCATAATAAGTGGACCTTGAGTTGGGATTGTTTTGTCAGAAATGCCACCTTTTTTTTTTTTTAAAGATTAGTGCCACATTTATGTATTGAAATGATCCCAACTCAAGGTCCCCCATTAGCTTTCATACCTTTTGACCACTTGGTCTTCATCAAAATTGATAAAAACCCAGATGATTACGGTTGTAACGCCTGGGAAAAAGCTAGTAAGTGGATCTTGAGTCTGGATTGTTTTGTCGAAACATGCAATCGTTTAAAAGGTTTGTGATTCATTGCTTAAATGATGTGTGTCTGAGAAAACAACCCCAACTCAAGATTCCCTTACTAACTTTCAGGAACTTCACCCTATCACATGGTCTTCAGTCAAATTACATCTGTGGTTGAAAACACTGGAACGTTAATAATTGGACCTTGCGTTGGGATAGTTGTGTCAAAATTTAGACTATTTTGAAGGGTCATTTGTCTGTGTCATAAATCCCAACTCTAGGTCCCGCTAATAGCTTTTGGAGGGCTTTCAATTATAAAACATGGTCTTCATCTGCAGATGAAACACTATCTTGGTTGAAAGCTTATAATAAGTGGATCTTGAGTTGGGATTGTTTTGTCAGAAATGTCACTTTTTTAAAAGATTAATATAATATTTGTGCAATGGAAGAATCCCAACTCAAGGTCCTCTTACTCTTATCCACTGATAAAGACCAAGTGATTAAGGTTGTAGTGCCCAGGAAAAAAGCGGGTCCCGAGTCAGTTTTTTTTAAATTTAAAATGGTTCATAAGATTTGTGAATCATTGTTTGAAGGATTTATGTAGGATAACTCAAGGTCCCCTGACTGGCTTTCATACCTTACGATCCTATCACATGGTCTTCATCGAAACTCCAGCCAGTGACAAGTGATTAAGGTTGTAAGGTCTGGGAAAAAGCTAGTGAGTGGACCTTGATCCAGGAATGTTTTGTTGAAATTTGCAACAATATAAAATATTTGTGTACGCTAAAACAATCCCAACCCAATGTCCCCTTACTAAGAGGCTTTTGACCATATCACATGGTCTTCACTGAAACTCCATCTACTGATAAAGAGCATGAAATATTGTTGAAACAAAACAACTCATTTCAACTGTAAGACTATTATTTATTATTAACAATAAAACTATTAATAATTGTGATTCATAATTAAGGTCATTATCAAAAAATGAGCTGCTGGCTTTGACCTCTCATATGGGAGGACTTACTGCTTCTTTCTGCTTTAACATCTCTGAGACAGCTGAATGAATAAAACAAGACTTTTTTTAAAGACTAAATGATTCATTGATTGAAAGTCGTCTTCATACTTTGTGGGAGTGCCCTGAGATACAGCCTTTATGTGAAAGAATAGAATTCTTAAAAGTGTACGGGGGAGGGCTTGGATCTGAAACACATGAGGTAAAGTTATTACAAAGAAACAAGATAAATTCCTGTGATTGAGATTGCTGAAAATAATTTACAGTAACATAAATAAAATCAATAGAGTGATAAATATATAGAAGATTGCCTAATAGAATAATAAGAAAAGTAAGATAAATTGAATAAAAAAGTAAACTAGAATATACTAAAATAGAAAAGTAGTATTGGCAATGATAGTGAAAGTAATACTGGCAGTGATAAAAAGCAATAAAAAGTAATATTACACATGATGCTGAAAAAGTAATATTACACAGTATCAAGAAGAAAAGTTTATTATCAGTTATTAACAACGACCGGGGAAACAACTGACAAAAACAAACAAACAAAAAAAGGATTCAAACTGAATTTTAGTGAAATAAAAGTTAGTATGACAACACCAACTTATTTGTTTCCCCTGGTCATCCACGAACCCCCCCTTGCAGTGGAACTCCAGTTTGGGAACCACTGCAGTAAAGGAACATGGAACACATTTATGAAGGGAACAAATTTCATGACACAGATTTACTGGGAAATGTAGTTCTGAAAGGATGACAGGGAGTTTTCTAAAATTATGTTTGTGTTGGTCTTTGGATTGATTAAATCATACATAATATAACTGGACTAATGAATTGTACAATGTGTTATAATAAACTGTACTTCTTGTACATTAAAGAAAAACTGAAAAGCAGGTCCAAAATGGCACAATATAAAATATTATTTTTATGCATCTGTGATTTGTGATCTTCATTTGAGATTTATAAAAAATATTATATATTTTATTTCATTTTTTCTGTTATTTATTTGTATCTCTTCAGCCAGTCTCATCAATCAAAGGGGGAACTACAGATCTCGCCATACTACCTTGTTGTATAATGATAAATAAATCTCCTCCATCTTGGAAAAAAATCCTCAATCTTGTCTTAACCGACAACCAAAATAATGGTCAGCCACAACAATGAGAAAAGCAGTAAATCCTCACATTTGAGAGGCTGGAAACAGACAATATTTTGTCATTTAAAAATTAAAAAATGTCGATTAATCGATCACAATTATTGAGGATTAATCCTGTGATGATTTACTGGTTGATTAACTGACTATTGCTTCAGCATTAAATAGATCATAGCCAACATATATGATATATAAGAGGAATAAGAGGAAAGATTACAGCCGCAGAGCAAATTGTGTGTGTGTGTGTGTGTGTGTGTGTGTTTCTGCAGGGTGCATTGAGGACACGCAGGTTGATACTGTGAATGTACAGAGCGCGTGGAAAACAATGTTCAACATTAGGATGCTGCAGATAAGAAAAATATCTAAATTCATGCATCTCTCACCCTAATAACGTCACCGTCTTACACAATACGTACAGACAGACACAGGCTCACACACACAGGCACAGACAGACACAGACACAGACACAGTCTCACACACACACACACCTCCCTCTCAGGCTGACAGTTGCTGCTTTCGCCTGCCGTACGAGCGAGCGAGAGTGGGTCACATCAGGACAATGCGCCGGCTCGCAGACTGTTTGCAGCAATACTGACTCCCCCCCCCCCCATTTTTTTCAGCCTCATGGACACTATTTCAGGGCCAGGACGAAAAATAAAAGGGGGGAGGATGAAAAAAAAGCTCTTTTCAAATTGATGACAGCAGTGGGCGCTGAGGGAAACCAGTGAAAGGAGTGTATAAAGCAGCATCATAGCGTCTGCCTGTCCCCCCCTCAACCCCCACCCCCACCCCCACCATCCCCCCCCTCTCTCCCGACATCAAAAGTGTGCGCCCATCCTGAGCCGACAGAGCTCCAGATCGCTGCGGTGCATGCTGGGTAAGAGAGGACAACTCAGGACACATGCAGGGACTTTAAGGATACTGCAGTAAGCTGTTCACAATGAAAAAAAAAAAAAAAAAAAAAAAAAAAAAAAAAAAAGAGGGAAAAAGATGCAGAGAGACGGAGGGGAGGGAGGGGAGGGGAGGGAGACAAAAATACTGGCAGCAGGATCAGCGGAGGATGGAGGAATTCAACCATCGCTTCATTCTGACAAATATGAAAATGTTTGACGCAGCGCTTATCTGTTTTTCACTCTTTATGTCATTAGATCTGCATCAGTACACAGACAGGAGGACGCTGCTCTGCACCGACGTACCACTCAGTCTCAACCATTTAACATGAACGCCGTTATTTGTTTTTTGTTTGTTTGTTTGTTTGTTTTTTTTCAGATCGGCATTATTTAAATTTTTCATGAAGGCAAGGAAGTCGTCTCGATGGTTCGGAGGAGCAGAAACCTCCTCTGACAGCGTGTTATTTCCTGTATCTGACCAGAGATGATGCAGTACGGCTGAAATACAGACGCATGAACCGATTCTGTGTTCCAGCGAGTTACGACTTTTTAAATAGTTCATTAATGCAGCATGTAATCAAATTAAAGACCCAAGAAATTAAATTAACTGCAAAAAAAAAAAAGAAAGAAAAAAAAAAGAAAAGATTTTAAAAGAACTGAGGCTATAATTCATTCATTTTCATTATCAATGAACTTAAATGAACTGAACATGAAATTGAATTATTTTCTTAATTAATCGATTAATGATTTTGACTGTAAATTGGTGAAAACTGCCTTTTTTGGTCCAAGATATTCAATTAATAATGTAATGAAACAGCAAATCCTCACATCTGAGGAGATGAAACCAGCAAACGCCTGGACTGATAAATGACTTTACAGATGAAGAGGTGAACTAAATTGCTGTCAGTGAATTTTATTACTTATTTATTGGTTATTTTAAGTAAACTATTAAACTATTGCTATATCTGTGTTAATATGAGTTAGTTTCTAAATGTAGACCCTGTACAGATGTTACAAAGTCAGCCTAAAAACAAATATACGGCGAAAGCCATCATGGAAATATGACATAAGCATGCAATGCAATTATAAAAAGGACATATTAATATTGTTAGTAATGATAATATTACTATAATGCATTTCATGCAGTATATATGGTATATTTTACTAAAAGTCAGAGCCTTATATAAAAGGAAATAGCAGCTCTACTACATGCTGGGCTACATTAAAACAGGCCAAAATACATTTAATCTTTTTCATATTTCATATATTATGTTTTCTGTGTGTATATTAAAATGTTTATGAAGAAACCGCCTGGATTTACATTTAAATAAACAGTGACAGGGAAAGATTATTGAAATGTTTTCAAAGATGCCAGATGTTGAACATGTGTGCAGAACATTCACTAACAATTTATTTCACTTCTTTTCCTACAACATCTACTTCTGGCAAGTAAAACATGACTAACATTTTCATTCTTAGGTTAGGGTTTGTCAAATGGGAGTACTAATACCCCCAAGAGTACATGAGCTTTTTTGAAAATATTAATTATGCACACAAGGACGCTGGTATGATCTATCATTTACAACAAGGTTGTATAACGAGATTTTGACGCAGTTCCCTCTTTGATTCGAGGAGTATTGTACCATACTGACGCACATGGCATCATTCATAAAATAACTACTCTCTAATAAGTTCAATAAAGATGTAAATGTGAGTTTGAATAAACCACATTTTATTTGTTATTCAATATTCCAATTTTCAGTGCAATCGTCCACTGCTTAAAAGTCACAGCTGCTGTAAAAACCTCACAGAAGAAGAAAGTAACACGCTCGCTGTGAGCAGGAAGGCAGTTCCTGCGTGTAATGAACGGATGAAAATCAAGGACATGGATTTGTGGTTGAAACATAGCAGCGATACAGCTGAAAGAACTGGAACAGAAAATGGAAACAGCGCCCACAAAATACTGTCAGTACCAGGAAGAATATGTTTCAATGAGATTTACCTCAGTGATCAGACACTGACGGCACAGCACTGTGTGGCACCTCTTTATATCGGCTTTTTGTGCTGCTCGGGGTACATTTGACTGAAAAAACATGAAACACTGGATTAGGTCCACGCGGGGTGATTCTACATTCTATAGATGTGAAATCCTATAGTGAATAGCATGCCTGTTTCTCAGTTAAACAGCCACTGTTCTGTCACTATAACAATCTTGATTGCATTACAGTATTTATAATAAGACTCAGGAGGACGGGAGAGTATGCACATCAATTTATAACATTATTCTAATTGAATATTGGATGCTGTGGGCGATCCAGTCAGATCTAGGCTACATTATTTTGACCTTGTTCTCTCACTTGAACCTGGCTGTTTTGCTGAGAAGAAAATTGTGTTCATTTAATAATTATCAAAGGAAAAAGCAGTCACGTCTTTAAGATCGTATATATAAAACTGAAAACCTGTCTCAACCAACTCATGCTGTGTCTTAAACAGAACACAACAGAAAACGTGGGAACCGGATCTAAGGTAACAAGTTGTTGCCACGTCAACTTAAGTTATCCTCACTTCACCTGTCTGTCTGAGGTCTAAGCCCCGCCCTCGGCTAAGACAGCTGAGGAGAGGAGAGAAACTAGTGTGATGACAACAAAACACAGTAAATAATAATAATAATAATAATAATAATAATAATAATAATACAGAAAATAATTAATAATTATATTTGTAGGGATGCTGAGATGAAATGTCGGTGTGCGCGATCATCCTTGAAAATAATCTAAAATCGCCAGGGGTGCCAAACATTCACCAAACACCACAAAAACAAAAACGCACCACTGAACATAATGCATATGGCAATTATCTTTCAACCAAGACATATCTGGCAAAATCATTTCAGTCATATTTAGCGCTGAGTACAAATGGAAAGGAAACAGTGCTGACTCCACTCTGCTCCACAGAGCCTTGAGGATTTATTTAGGCCCGGATACAGGCGGGGGGGACAGCAGGAGGGATGACAGGAGGGGTGTGTTGTTGGATATGAGCTGAAAATTATAAATAAAGTGTCTTAAAAAAAATATGCAAGACAGACGCGCACACAGAGCAACTCACACATGACACGCTCCTACATACATAAGACACACTGTGCATGATTACGGTGGTAACACTTTCTAAGCCACCCATGCTTATAATGATCATAATCACATTATAATGCATTATAACAATGATTATAATGCATTATAAAATTGTTATAAACCATTCTGAATATTTATGGGTGCTTATACCGTAACTATAATTCAAAACTTTTAGAAGAGTTTAATGCATTATAAGTACTATGGCATTATAATGCATTATAGACATGGATGTCATAGAAATTCATTATAATAATGATTATAATGCATTATAAAAGGGTTTGGCCTATAATGTGTTACAGCTATGAGACTTATAATACAGTATGATCCCAAAAGAAAAAGTCAGTGAGTGTCTAGCGATTATTAAGTATTATGATACTTGGCCTTATAAGTCATTGTAATATGATTTATTATGAGTTATATTGTTATGAAGCATTAGGAATATTTATGAGCGCTTATAACTATAATTCAATATTTCTATTAGCACAATATAATACATTGTAAGTGCTAAGACTTAATGCATTTTAGACATGGGCATCACAGAATTGCATTATAATTGTGATTATAATGCATTATAAAAGGGTTATAAGGTATTACAACCATAAGAATTACAATAAATTATCATTGTTTTAAAAATAGTCAGTGAGTCTGCAGCAATTATGAAGTATTATGATACTTGACCTTATAAGTCATTTTATATAATTTATCATGTGTTATGATTATTGTTATAAAGCATTATGAATATTTATGAGTGCTTGTTACTATAATTCTACATTTCTATCAGCACAATGTAATGCATTTTAAGCACTAAGGCACTACTGCGCATTATAGATATGGGCATCATAGAATTGCATTATAATAGTGATTATAATGCATTATAAAAGGGTTATAATATATTACTATTATGATAATTGTAACATATTATGATATTTACAAAAAGTTTGTATGTATCCAGCGATTATGAAATATTATAATACTTGACCTTGTAAGTCATTATAATAGGATTTATGATGTGTTATGATTGTTACAAAGCATTATGCATATTTATGAGCACTTGTAACCATAATTATACATTTCTATAAGCACAGTATAGAAGATACATAGGTCTGTACTTCATTATAATGCATTATAGATGTGGGTATCATAGAAATGCATTATAAAGGGTTATAATGTATTACAACTGTGAGAAATATAAATGTTATCAAGCATTATGAATATTTATAAATGCTTACAACCCTAATTTCTATCAGCATGCATTATACAAATGTCGATAACTGTAATATTTATAATGCATTATAGACATGGGTGTCACAGAAAGTGTTACCATGACAATGAAACTATGGTGGTTAAAATAATGTCACTAACTGATCTGACTTGTTTCAGCACAGTAAAGGACATAAGCAGATTTAAACAATGTTGGTATGTTTCTTTAATGTAGCCTGTGTCTGTGTATGCATCTATAACCTGGGTCACACTTTCACCCTGGCTGCAGTGTGTTAACACTGACCTTGCATGCTGAGCCAAC
>JAJHUR010111941.1:0-10556 GCA_027495735.1 Lutjanus campechanus | reverse complement strand
GACAGTTTTGGTGATGTCATCCTGCCTCATCAGTGCATCTTCAGGATCAACGTGGGAAAATCAAATTCCCGTGACAGACAGAGGTTCACGCAGCTCTTTAATGCTTCAGATGTGTACATTTAAGCTCACAAAGAAATAACCAGTTATAAGCATTATTTAGCTAATAGCAGCATGTTATGAATAATGACTGACAGAATCAGGACAAAAAGGAGGAGTCTTTTTGCTTACAGGACTGTGCTCACCTCGTTGACCTGCTGTGGCTCACGTGCATAATGTCCACACAGAGACAGCACGCTGCAGCGCTGTGTCTGACAGCCAGACTATAGATCTTTATATATTGATTTTTGTTTTTCCTCGTTCAGACAGAGCGAAAGGAGGCAGCGCATCTGCCCTTCACTCGACTTTTTCACGTGTGACATACAGATGTATAACTGAGGGATCGCTGTCACACACTTTTTAATCAGACAAAGCACAGAGTGGGATACAAGAACAGCAGGTTAAACTGTTGGCCTGTTAATCAGGGAAAATACCTGCGCTGAAGTACTCACCTGTTACTAAATGAATGTCATAAATATGTGTTATACATCTTATCAATTATACGATCGCCTCCTGAACAGATTTAACGATCAACGGATGGATTTATTAGCAGTTTAGCTTTTTCATGCTAAAATCACATCTGCTATGACAAAATCCTGTAGTTGGTTTGTGTGCTTTCACATCACAAACAAATGGCACCAGAGTCTGCTTGGAACCGCACTGAGACCCACCTTTTAAGGTGGATCAGTCCTGTTCTTGCACACCAGGGTTCAACTGAAAGCTTTCACATCAGTCCAAATAAGCCGCATTAAATGGGCAAATGGGCCATGACGAGTTTTAACCGAACCAAACAAGGTAGGTTGTGAAAACACCTTTGGTCTGAGATGATGGTTCTCTTCCGGAAAATGGTGGATTTCCCTTTCTGGGTGGGGACTGGGAATGAGGTGCTGTCACAAGCGAAGGAGTTTAACTATCTCTGGGTCCTGTCCACGAGTGATGGTAAAATGCAGCGTGAAATCGACAAGCAGATTAGTGTGGTGTCAGCAGTAATGCTGGCTTTGTACCGGACCATCGTGGTGAAGAAGGACCTGAGGTGGAAGGCAGAGCTTTCAGTTTACCACTCAATCTACTTTCTATCCTCATCTTTGGTCACAAGCTTTAGGTGGTGACCAGAAGAAAAGAAAAACCTGGTGTCAGTTCATCAAATCATATTTAGATTTTGGGAAAATTGGTAGAGAACGCCGCTGATTTTCCCCACATACATGAATTCATTTGAAAATATGATTGTGTTATCAGGTAACTCGCAGTGCAGCACAAACAGAAAACACACCAAACTCCCATTTCAATCACAATTCCTTCAGCAATTTTAATGAAAATAAACTCTTTTTTTTTGTACAATACAAAACAAATAAATATCCATGAAGCCCAGTTCTCAGACACACCTCCGGCCCCGCAGAGCGTCATACTGTTGTTAGTTGGAATGTGCAGCAAAACACAAGCATCTGATCAGGACTTGTGTTGTGTTCACGATAAGTCGGAACTGTGAGCTTTTGTGACTGGTGGTCAGGCTGGTTTAGCTCTTACGAGGCCAAACTGAAGCTTCACAGCTCCCACTTGTCTTTAACAGTATCACACCTGCAATAGGCTGAGTCAACAATCTATGACACCTCTTTGGGGAAACTTCGACCCATCTAGGCGACACTGAGGGGGTTTCACAAAGTCAAACTGCTACTGTGGCCTGTTTATTCTGCACACGGTCTGAGAAAAAAGAAAAACAGTAAGTGAGGTATAACAAATGGAGTGGAAGAGTATCAGGGCCAGGCATTAAAAACTTTTAGCATTTCGTGCTGAATTAAAAATGTTGAGAATGAAGTTGAAATATCAAAGAAATACAACTAATAAATATATATATATATATTTTCTTTTCTCTCTTGTGCCTGGCTCTCGTACTCGATGAAATGGCCACACTGATTGTCACTTTCAAAAACATTTTCTGATCCAATCGGAAAATCTGCCAAATTTGAAAAAAAAAAAAAGCCAGCCTCCACAAATAAACTGCCCTGGCTGGGAAACCCATGAATCAATGTGTTTTTTGTAAAAAAGTACAAATCCAGAATTGCAATTACAATTTCTCATTTCTGAGCATTTGTTTATTTTATTTACTGTAATCAAAAAAATGCAGAATTTAGATAAGTTTATGTCAACTTACTGACCAAGAAATATTTAGTCAAGCTCATCAGTTTTATATCACAAACTGAGGCAAATTAAGTCTTTGGTTTTTAAACTGTTTGTTGGACAAAAGAAGCAAATAGAAGACGTCACTTTGGGCTCTGGGAAATTGAGACGAGCATTTTTCATATTTTTTTTGACACTTTATGGACTTCATCATTAAAAACAGTTGCAGATGAATCCATAATGAAAAATAATTATCAGTTGCAGCCCTACTCACCTCATAACTTTGTGTCATCTAGACTGAATCTGTACAACGGTTTTGAAATGACCTTTTGGGATCCAGTTAAAATGGACTGTAGGTGACATGTTACTGTTGAAACAACTGGTCAATGAATCAACTATTTGACAGAAAATGAATCTTCAGCTAGACTGATAATCAAGTAATTGTTTTGGTAATTTATGAGGCAAAAATGCCAAACAAATTTTCTGTTTCTGTCTCTTCAGATATAAGGATTTACTGCTTCTCTCTTCTCTTTTAAAGCACATCGGACCCTGAGAAACTCTAACAGGCAGGTTTCACTATTTTGTGACATTTTACAGATCAATGATGAGTCGAGTAATCCAGAAAATAATCAGCATCTTAAAATTTTATCAAAATAATCTCTACATGCAGTTTACAACAGGTACATCTCAACTGTTAACTGACCATGCGCAGAATTTGCTGCATCTCCTCCCCTCTAGTGGTCGCTTTTGGTAAGACAGGAACAAGACACAAGGCTTTGTGAAACCCCCCATCATCAGACCATTAGTAAAACAGACAGGGTATGGTTTGACATGTTTCATATACAAACTCTGATAAATACTGGGTATGGGGAGAACAACACGTCAGTTTTTTTCTACATTCATCACACACAAGCAGTATTTTTCAAGTGCCAGAGAAAAATATGGCAAATGCAAAAACTTGCGTGTTTGTTTCATATTAAAGCTGTACAGAAGGTTCTCGCCTCGGCCTCGTAATTTACACCATTTCAATTAGAAATATGTTATATACTTTCATAGATGTGTGACCCTCTTAAAAACAGACAGGGAATTTACGATTTAGGGAGGCAAACTATAAAAAATTTATGTTCCCTTTCACTAATTAACATCTTAACTGCTGCTAGCAAAAATATTTTCCAAAACATTCACATCTGGCATTTACATATTACAATGTAGAGTTTCAATCATGGTTTTTTTAGTGTTCTGAACAGAATCAGCAGGCCCACGTGAAGAGAGATGCCATCCGTTTCCCAGGAGCTACAAGTCAAATCGCTGTTTTCTCATCTGAGTACAAATAAGTGTCTCCTAAAGCAGGACCAACATCTGTACATTGAACGGAGCCACAACATAAAGTGAAGATTAATATGTTTCACCGAAGGTCGGTAAATCTGTCCTAAGCTCGAGCAGTGTTCCTGTCTCCGTCTAAGAAGAAGAAGAGAAGAATAGTCCGTTTTTGGCCAGGTCAGGACCCAGAATGCACTGGTTCAGACCATCAGTCTGGGACTCTATTGTCACTCGCAACTTATTTAATCTCATAAACCACAGTTATGCAAAAAGCGTTACTGCAAAATGTCAAAATACGCTGCTTTATCAAATGACTTGGGAGTTTCCCGGAACACAGAAGAGCAGAGCACGGAGAGAGTCTGGAGTGGAGACGGGACAGGTGAACTTCAGTCCCCGGCACCGCCTCGTCTCTTTAGGAGTAGACATTCGTAGAAGCAAGAGCCACACTGAGGTGTATGTATGGGTTCACTGTGGATGTGATGTGGACATCTCCTGCTCCTTATTAGCTGTCTGTCTGTGTGTGTGTGTGCGTGTGTGTGTGTGTGTCTCTAAGATGGAAATGTACAAGAGAAGATTACTCATCTTAAATACTTTTTAGGATTAGGAACTCGTCAGTTTCTTTAAATATTAAATCATTTACAGAAATTCTAGACTGGTTCTGATCTAAAATGTCAATAGAGTTCATTTTTTAAGAGGCTCCTCTTATTTAAGTTCTTGTGTTGTTTGTGTGAGTAAAATGCTTCTGTACTGCTTCCACTTATGTGGTATGCATGCTTAGATATTTTTATTTTGTCCACATTTTCAGAACCCTGTCCCTTGTATGGCTTCATGAGTCCAGTTGTGTGGGATGGATGTTTGAGGACCGTTCTTTTGAACTCCACCTGTAGAAGAGAAGAAGGAAACACTGTTTTAGTCACTTAGAAAGCAACTGAGCATCCAGGCTGGGGCCTCATTCACCAAACATCTATCCCACGGAGCTCATTGAGGTATGTAAACTAGTTTTATTGAGCTACTTTGTTTTTTATTTGACTGAAGTGTGGCCATGTGTCCTGTCACACCAGAAAATGCAAAACAGCACAATTGCTTTGCATGTGTCTGAAGCAGATGATGGTGAAAGCTTGATGACTCTGGCAACCTTCAGGGTTACTCACCAGAGAGGGATTCCATCAACGTGGATCAAGGAAAAGCCTGATATTTTTGATGAAGTCTGGCTAAGTTAGATCCGCTCCATGACTACAGCTTAAATGAATACTTGCTCAGTAACCATAGTAACTTGTCACTTAACTAGCCTGCTCTGTGGCAGGTTAACTGTCAAGCTTCATTTAGCTGTTTGTTAAAGACAGCTTCCTCAAGTGTCTTTTTGTGCTCACATCACTTCTGTCCATGCAGGAACACAAGTTTAGACCTTTTTATATGACCATGCATGAATTTACATGTTTACTTTAGTTTCAAGGAACATATTAATTTTTTAAAAAGTTGTGAAAATCATGTCTCATAAATTTTACTGTCTTCAGAGGTCAACAACGGCCTTTTCTTTAAAAGCTTAACATTTATATTATATTCATTATTTCATTTAATGAAAATGTGTTTTGTCTTCAAGCTGTGAAGACAAAAAAAAAACATTAATTAAGCTTGTAAATCTTCTCTGAAATGATTTTGGATGTTATTTAAAAAACAACGGACACTGATCAATGATGGAAAAGAGAGAAAAATTCTGAAAGAAATGTTTGAATAAAACCAGCATTATCCAGAGGATACTGTGATACTGAAGCGGTGCCACAGCGCTCGTCTGGACTTTTAAAACGCTGTTTTTAAAAGCAGTCGTGTGTATGTGGACTTGGCATTAAGCACATTTCCCAGAGGCACTGCTGCTGAGACTATGCTGTTTATTTTATGTCCAAACACCAAGACAGTGTTGCCATAATGTCTCAAACATGCTCTCTACAAATGGTTTACACATGACATTTTTTCTTGTTTGTTTCTCACAGTTAATAAAGATTGTGTGTATTTGACCTGGTATCACTGCTGATGTCCTGCTGTCTCTTCAGACGTCTCCTCCTCCATTCTCTCCTCATCCTGCTCAACGTCCTCCTCCATCCTTTCCTCCTCTCCTGCCTCCTCCCTCTCCTCCTCCTCTGACCTCCTGTCTCCCTCCCTGGCTGCTGAAGTGCAGCTCTGTCGCCCTCGCTGCCTCTGGCTGCGCCGCACCTTGCGGGTGAGGCCTTTCCTCCTCGGCCCCAGAGAGGAGGTCTGAGTCGGGGGCGTGGCCGGACTGGGGGACGATGATGAGGTGGGACATGAGGAGGAAGGGGAGGAGGGTTTGGACCTGGACAGAGGGCTCTGGGCTGGGGAAGGAGGAGCCACCGTGGACGGTGGATGGCTGGTGGATGTAGACGTTATGGCTGCGGACGGCTGCATGCGTGTGCCTGTGGAGGTGCAGGGGGCCTGGGAGGGGTAACTGTCCTCTGGGTCTGGATGTGGGACGTAGGTGGAGGATGCACAGACTGTGGACGAATCAGGAGCTGTAGAGCAGCCTACTGCCTCACTGTCAGCAGGATCTCTGGGAGGAGAGTCTTAAAAAAGGCGAGAGAGAAAAAAAAACATCAGAAAAAGTAACAGTCATGAGAACATTTTGAAGAACCTTGATGGGAAAATAAGAATCTTGCTTCTGTGGTTCCTCCTACCAGGGCCACTGCTGGTCTGGGACTCATCCGTCATGGGTGGCTCGGCCTCCTCTTGGATCGTTGGTACTGATGCTAGTAGACCTGACACACACACACATAAAACAATCTGATATAACTCTCCTAGTGACTGTTTGGAGTAGTGAAATAAGAATACCGCTCGGAAAGTCCTGACATCATCATCCAGATTTTAACTCCTAGAAATACTGACATTCAAGATTTTAGTGGGAGGTGTAATTTTTGCATATTTTCACAGAAAAAACATATGAAAATGGTTTGACGATGTGTTGTTATTCAGATGTCGTCGTTATTAGCAGAGACACATGATCAAGACCTGGAGAGACACCACTTATTTTCTTATTTTTTAACCAACTAATCAGAGCTAAACTACTTCTTTTGTCCGACCAACAGTCTAAAACCCCTAAAACACTGAAGATGAGATGATATAAAATGGATCAAAGCAGCAAATTTGTGAAGCAGGAAATAAATGTGGGAAGAAGTGTGGGACTTGTAAAATATGACATTTTTCACTGTTAACACTTAAACTGGTCAGCCTAAGTGAAAGACTGACTATCTTTATTATTATATAATTATAAATATTTTAATTAGAATTATAACAAATAATTATTACTATTATTATGAACAACAACAACAATAATAATGATGATGATGATAATGATGATAAATAATGATAATAATATTTAAATAGATGTTTTTTTCAGGTGACTCCCAGGAGTCTATGGGCCTCATGCATGAATGTTTTCTTACTTTTCTCTCATATTTGGTCTTAAACAAAGCAGCAGGAGGAAAATGCAAAAATGGTACGTGGGATTCAGCAAACATGTGCTAACAGCTGAGTCTGGTCTTACCCACCTGAGTGTGCTGATGAATCGCGTTTGATCTTAAATTGGATGCCTGTGCCGCCCCAGTAAGTCCATATAAGGGCAGCAGAGTTAAGTGCCGCATACAAACCACAAAAGCAACAAGCTGCTGACACCTGACGGGTCACGTTAAACTCATAAAAAAAAGAAGAAAGAAAGGAAAAGGGAACGACACCGAAGGACAGCAAAAAGAAACTTTTAACTGACATGGAGAAGCTGACTGGAGCGTCACTGGAGAGATTTCACGAAGTTTCTCTGACGTGGAGCTGCAGCAGGTGCAACCGGGCAAGCTGAGTCACAGCAGCAGACTTACACAGACAAATAACATGGAGTTTGATCAGCCACAAGGGGGCGCCTTTCTATTACCCATGAAGGTGGGGATGTGCTGCTGTGTTCTCTGTGCCCTCTGAGAACTCGCCTCAGTATCTAATAAACCAGTGTGAGAACTGGTGAGTTTGAGCTGTTAGTTGACTTACTGAGTCCTCTGTAGTGGGAAAGTTGCTGGTAAACTTGTTTCATCCTCTCGATGTTGAGCCTGCTGCCCTCTGCGTGGTTGATCATAGGTTTGGGATAATCCACTCCTACCACACAGTTGGCTGCCTTCTGGATCGACTCCGGGGCGTTCCACGGCTCATAGATATACCGGTTCGGGTAGTCCTTCAAGATGGGGATGTAACGCCTGCAGGACAGGTCCAAAGAAGAGCTCTAATCAACTGAACATTAATCCTATTTACAAGCATATCCACTTTGCAGAGGTTTATGTTAGAAAATGATGACAGGACAGGGGTCTGCAACCTTTACGATCAACAGCCATTTTTAGCCCAAAAAACAAAGCCGCAACTGTTGAATTCTCTTCTTTCCCTGAAGACTTTTCTGTGGCATCCATAGTAAGCTTAAAGAGACTCAAGAGTGCCAAATTTAGTGGAAAAGGCACCGAGCCATAGATGTGGGCCATGACACAAATTTTAGTTGACAAAATATTTAAACTTTATAAGCTACATATTTTAAACAACATATTTTTACAGCTGGAGGATGTAAGAATCACTTTACACTGTAAAAAAAAATTGTTGAAGCAACATACTGCAAGATATTTTGGAGTTTTGAGCCCCCTCAAACTTTTTGACTTTTGAAATAAACTCAAAAAGATTTTTGCCAACGTATAATATTTATTTGAGATTAACTTTTATCTTTGAGTTTTAGAAATAAAAAAATGTACTTCAGTAATTGGTCACAGTGAGCTGTGAACCTGACTCGTCATTATTATTATAACTATATTAATTGATAATATTAACATTTTAAAAACATCATTCACTTTCACTTCAATGCTTACACTCAATTTCTTAAATACAATTTTTGCAGTTTCTAAAACTCAAAGATTTAAGTTTATCTACGTTTATTTGTCTCACCTAAAAACTTTTCTCAACTTTTCCATTTTTACAGTGTAGACCTGAACACTGATACATAAAAATTAAAATGTTTTTATTTCCATATCAATTTTGTGCTGAAGCCACAGGGAGCCGCTGTAGAGCAGCTGAAGAGCCACATGTGGCTCTGGAGCTGCAGGTTGCAGAGCCCTGCTGTAGGACTACAAGTATAAACTAAGTCTACCTGATGTAGTCTCCTGATGGGTCAGTTCTTCTTCCAAAGCCGACAGGGCAGTAGCAGTGGAAGAACTGCTGGAAGAAGGCACTGCAGGACAGCCACATCCAGCTGCCAGCGTTTACACTCCAGTCTGCATCCAGCAGCAGCTCCTCAAACACCTGCAGGGACACACACACACACACACACATATCATGTAACACACGATGGATACCAGCAACTGAACTTGCTTCTTCTCCTCCTGTCAGACACCAGCTTTGTGTTTGAGACGACGACAGTAAAACCTGCTGTGTCCCACCTTCATGCCGCTCTCCCAGCTGATCCACAGGTCCCCTCTGGTGAGGAAACAGGCCACGGCATGTCGGGCCAGGTGGTGGATCCAGCCCTCTTGTCTCAGCTGGGTCATGATGGCGTCAATCCAGGGAAAACCAGTCCGACCCTCGGCCCACTTGGCCAACGCCTCTGGGTTCTGGTCCCACGGGATCTGGAGACATGGATACAGATAGTAACTATATACACAGTGCTCTTCTTTATCTCTACAGGAGGAGACAAATCCTTTATCTCCGATCAGTAAATATTTATTTTTAGTGGTTACACTGACTGGTTGCTACACTACACCGCTTTTATTTCAGCAAATTCAGTGAACAGTAATTTAATTACAAACATGTCCTTTGTATTTTTAGAGTTTTGAGAGGACAGTATTAGTGTCGACCTGCAACTTGTTCACTGACTATTACATTTATCTATTTTTATAATCGATTAATTGTTTTGAGTCATTTTTAAATAAAATATATCCAGATACTCTTTCCAGTAAGGGTTATAAAGATGCTCTTAATATTAGTTACGATCATAATAATATCAACTAACAATTAATTAATGCTATTAATGCTATAATAAGCATTATATTCTGTAATTTAAGGTTTACATGTTAATTAGGGCTTTGGTTCCCAAACCTGGGGTCTGGGTCCCCCTTAGGAGGGCGTCAGAAATCACAGGGGGTCCTCAGAACTTTGTCAGCTCTGGGGTTGTTCAAATTGATTTTCACATGTTAACTAAAATCACAATTCATATAAAAGTCTGTATACGAACCTATTTAAAAAGAAACATTTCGACGACGGGCGACTTTGTAGATCACAACTCTATGACAATTAATCATTATTGTTCTTCTGGTGAGGATGAGTGCATATAAGTCGACTCTGCTCGGTTATTATAATTAAAAATGTTAATCTTGTACTAGAAAAGAGACGTTTACCAAAAGTAAAGGTTGTGAGAATGGAAACCATTTAATTGAGGTTTATTTGGGACCGTAAAGATTTGGAATTTATCACCTCGTCTTTTGTAATACACTGGAGATGCAACAATTAACCAACTATTAAAATAATCTCCAACTATTTTGATAATTAATCGTTTTGCGTCATTTGTCAAATAAAAACAATGTCCAAATTCTCTGCTTTCAGTTTCTTAAAGGTGAATATTTACTCCTCTCTGACAGTAAACTGAATATCTTTGAATTGTGGATACAGTAAAGCAGGACATTTGATGACGTCGTCTTGGCCTTTGGGAAACACTGATCAACATTTTTCACCATCTTCTTACATTCTATGGACCAAAAAAAGTAGGCTTACCTACAACCACAATTGAAATAATCCAAACTATGCCTTTAAATGTGAATCTCTTGGTTAGAACTGAGTGTGGTGCAAAGGCAAACCTGGACACAGATGGGGTTTCCATCCATGCGGTCAAAGTTAGGGTTGTTGGTGGCAGCTGTGTAGAAGAACTCCCTCCATAACAACTGACCGAACAGGGACAGAGGAGGACTGCAGCGCTTACGGAGCTGAGGGAGAGAACACCAGAATAAATACTT
>JAJHUR010111939.1:2777-19806 GCA_027495735.1 Lutjanus campechanus | reverse complement strand
AAGAGTTGGATGTAAATGGATGGAAACCATTAAGCAAAATGTGAGCACTGTTTGTAAAGTTTGGAGAATCAAAACATTTGAGTCAGCTCTTTCATCAGTTTGAAAGAACTTTTAAGCTCTTAGATAAATGTATCTGGCGGTCTCTGCTCACTGATATGTTATTTCTTTCACCACAAGTCTATCATGCTTCCACTAGTGTTGTTTGATCCTCTCTTTACCATGTTAATTATTGAGTATTCCCTATCATGTGTTCAGTACAAAGTGCTCTGCTGCTGACAAAAGAAAAGCGTGTTCCTGCCATGTCTGCGTGCGCTCATGGTTATAATGATGCTCCACCATGGGAGTCAGAATAAGTGGGGTGCTGTTTGAACTGTATGATTGAGGACAAGTTAAATGCAGTTGTCTGAATGGCCCTTTAGCTGCCTAGAGTTAAAAGCACTCGCGTATCTTCATAAAAGCTGCTTCTTTTTGGTTGCTGAAATGGAAAATTGGCCTTCATGGGGGATTATTTGAGGGCTGCCCCACTTCTGTCCCACATGGTGTCCTGTGTATTGCAACATGGATTAAATCCCATTTCGAGGTCACATTTAATAAAAAAAAAAAAAAAGCTGTGCAGTGTTGTAGCTGTGCTGTTGTTGAGAGCTTTTCATTGAGATAATGGCCTTTGTGACAAGGGAGTGCTGATCATTTCAGACAAGGTTGTCTTCGTCTTGTGGCTGTTAATTGATTAAACAATACAGATGGGTCAACTGGCAGGCAGCAGGGCAACTTGGCAAGCAATTGTAAACTGTTAAATAGAGCATCACAATCCACCTTTTGTCTTTCATTGTCCCTGCTTCTTGTCCAGCTTGAACTGACCATAGACCAGCACTACCTTAACCAAGCAGCTTAAAATGTATATTGTTGCTGGCTTTATAACAACAGAGAGAGAGACAGACCAAAACTGCCCTCTTGAGTATTTAATCTGCAAGGAATGGTGCATTCTGTTAAGTGCACAATAACGGAATGAATTCACTGCAACAGGGGTTTTCAATATTTTTCAGGCCATGGACTCCTTAGCTAATAGAGAGACAAGAGCCCTAATCCTAACCCCCTACTACATCGATTGCATCGAATATTTTTTAGATCTCTCGCTTGTGCTTACCCTTAGCTGCTAAATCAGCAGCAGTTGTAGCATTGCTCATCCTAACTGTATTAGCCTCAGTCTCTGTACTTTCACTGGTTTCAGAGGTGGACAGTATGTAAGAGTCTCTAGAAGAAGTGAAGATACAAAATGATCCATTAGAGAGTGTCTGTACACTTTGGATAATACAGCTAACTGACCAGTATGTTTCAATAATATGGGGGTAACTAGTTCATCCTATGGATTGGTATATGCCCAAAATTGTGTCTTCCATTTAACTTAAAGTTCTTCTACTTTCCTTCTTTAATAAAATAAAAGTAGCCTAAGAGAGAGAGTGTACACCTAAGCATGTGCATGAAATTTGTATTAATTGTCTTTGGCAATGAATGCTTCAATTATGTAACAATTCGGCAGTCAGTAGCAGTCCTTTTATCAGATAAAATAATAATAAAGTCAGTAAAATTACCACAGTCAGATATGGCATTGAGGCGTTTTGTTTAATTGCAATATCTTATATATTGTTACATCCCTACTACCTAACATAGAAATTCTGTAATAAATGTGGTTTGGGGGTCTAAAAAGATGTTGTGCTACCAACAGCAATGTCATTGTGGGAACTGTGGTTAGTTAATTATCTCTCCAGTCTTCCCAAGGCAAACAGTAAAATGCTATTAACAGGGAGGGGACCACTGTGTGGTTTGTAGCACATTAAAGCTGATCAGTGTTTCCAGGTTTTGTGTTTTTTTCTTTTAGTACGTTTACTGTTCATGGTGAGCATTTAGCCAAGATATAATTGTTAGTATGCATTGCATTGCTGATGCACCAGTAGAGAACTGGGATAGTTTTATGAAGCACTTAAAAACTTCAGTTCTTAACACTTAAGGGTGAGTGGAAAGCAGTCATGGGGTTGTTGGAAACTGTTTTCAACTGCTGTGGCTTCTTGCAGCTAATTGTTTTCCAGCTTTGAAAATCACAGCTCGCAGTGGACAACAGAACCACTGTCCAGATGGCATGAAAACAGCAGTGCTCAGTGCCCACTCCAGATTCCACTCAAATGTTTTGGCACAAAGCATCTGGCTGTTACTGTTGTTAAATTCCTTTCTGTGGAGCAACCACTAAGTTCTTCTGAGCAGCTCCTGTACACAAGTCTAGCTTATTTAAGAGGCAACAGTATTTGCCATCATGTCCATTTTTATTGCTTGTTTCTGTGGCATTGAGTGTTTGGATTTAGGAACAACTTTGTCAGCATTGATGCTATTGTCAAGGATGTTTTATGCTTGCACAGCTGTGTATGATTGTGTGCCTGAGTTCTGTAAAATATGCATATAAAGGAAATGATCTGAATTTGAGAATGTGCCACTCACTATCCATCTGTCTGTGGGAAACTGCTGCCATGGTGCATTTTCTGGCTTTAACAGGCATTTATCAGGAATCAGTTAGATTCTGTTTACTATGCTATAATACATTTACTACAGTATGTTTTATGGCCTTCATTTTTTAGTTTTGGCCAATACTCTATCACCAGTTTCATTGCTGAGATCTAGAATGTAGCAAAAGCAGTACCTGCAGCCACACTACACTACAACAGTAGACAATGTCATTTAACTCCAAACTTGTTTAAAACCTGTCTGCTCACTTATGTGGTTGAGCTGTGTAAGTCATTGTTAAGCTGGGTCTAGTAGAATAATTGCATTCTCTTATCTCAGCAGTATCTCTGCAGAAGAATTTTCATAAATGACAAAGAAAAGCAGCAAATCTTTACATTTAACACAATAGCAATGCCAGCATGCTGATGTTACACTGTTTTGCGTACAAGCATGCTTACATTTCCGTACTAGCAGTAAACACAAAGTACAACTGAGGCTGATGGGAATGTCATTCATTTTTAGTCTTGGTGTGTTTAGTCATGCATTACACTATATACCACAAGTACAACTATTGGACTTATTGAAATTTTGACCTACTGATGATATATGGAAAGTCAAGGGATCATCAAAGTTGTAACGAACAAATCTCTCCAAAGGGGCAAAGAATGTCCGTATCAAATTTCATGGCAATCCATCCAAAAGATACAGAGATGTGTCTGTTTTGACAAAAGTGGCGGACCAACCAACAGACTAACAGGCATCACCATTCCTGGAAATCCCCTTCACATGGCTAAAAATGAATTTGTCAGTGCTCTCTGGTGGGGAAACTGTGTAATGATGACACTGTTTCCAAATTAATTCAAAAATACCTCATCTTTGGCATTTCTGTACTGCAGTTCATGCTAGCTAATGGCTGCCATATACAGCATCAGTATTTGTGGTGAAATAAAATATTCTGATAATATTCTGGCCCATTTATTGTGTCCAGATCCACCAATTTATCTCCTGTCTAATCTCAGAGGCAGCTGTCAGTTATGATTTCAGGGCTTGTTTTTGGTGGGCAAAGCAGATTCTGTGGTATTAAGACTTAAGGGTGAATTCTGTTCAGAATGACGAAAGCATGATTTGACACTTGGAGATCTGCAGGGCAGGTGTCCAAACACAGACACACACGCACATCTATGCCCTCTCACACCCAGTTAGTAACAGTTATCCTGCAGACTGGGATGCAAGAGTGGAGCCAGTGCATCACAAACCTGCCACAACAGTGACAGTCCTGTTCTGCCCAGCATCTCTCTTTGACATGAGAAGGACCATGGACAGTGAAAAGCTGTCTCAGCAGGTTTTCCTAAGGCAAGAATGTTGGTCAGAGGCTGGCAGATAATCCATGACTAGTGGTACATGCTGTTATTTATCTATAACGGATGCTAAACTGCAGGTTTCCTGAAATAAATTTGCTGGACTGGATCTCTGTCCAGCAACATGCGAGTAGGCAAGAGCCATTTTGAATATCATTGAGATGCAATGGTTGACACACCTATTTGCTCTACTAGACTGGGTTTGTGTTTCCCACCTTCAAAATACTGAGCTGAGGATGTGTCCCTACTGTCAAAGCATCACATTTAGCTTCCCTGGGAAAGCCTATGCTAAGGCACTAGCATGCATCCTCATACATCTGGAGTCATGTTTGCATTGTCAGCTTATTATTTACAATCAGGGCTGGACATCTGTAAGGGTGTGTGTGTGTCCGTTTCCCTCTTTGTGATGTTCATGTGTAGAAAACAAAGGCACAACAGTTTGGAGATGGTCCAGTTTGGGTGTGGTTTGCATGTCACTTCTGTTGGTGTCAGTATTTTGGCTTCATTGGTATGTGACATCAAGTGTGTCAGAGCAGTTAAGTGTTCCAGCTGAATTTGTTGCAGCGTCCTGGGAAAAAATCAGGTGTGGAGTGTAGGAGTTTAGGTATGTTTGAAGTGGGGCTGCACAATTAATCAAAATATTTAAAAATCACAATATGGGGGCATCTCAGTAGCTTGCTTACGGTGTGTACCCCAGGTATGGAGGTTTGTACTTGCATTCCTGTCTATCTTTGGCTGTCTCTATGAAAAATAGGCAAAAAGGCTCCTAAAATATTTCAAAAACAGGAATCCCAATGTGACAAAGTACAGCATCTAACTCACAGAAGCTGCAATTTTTTTAAGGAAAAAAGTGTGACAAAACATAATTTTAATAAAGTCCTATTGTGCTGCAGAGTTTCCCTGGCCTAAAAATCTTGTTCTCCAAATATTAGAAAACATATTTGTTTTGACTCCAACAAATGATTTTAGTTTTTTTTTTCAGTGAAATTGAAAATTGTGATACAAAATCATTCCTAGTAATTGTGAGCCATATTGTAATCGTTTTTTTAACCATATTGTGCAGCAATTTGTAGGTATTTTTCATAAATGAGGATAACACTACTATGGCACAGGGCCAACACAGGAGAGTTTTCTAACTGAATCCACTCTTAGGGCCAATTCCAATTCCTATCTTAACCCTCAATCTTAACCCTCAAGCTCAACCCTCAATCTTAGTAGCCCTCAAAACCAAGTGTTAAGGGCTATTTTGTGACTTAGAAATGGGACACCCCTTATTAATTTTTTAATATTTGCACTGTTAACCCTGCCTGTTTAATCATAAGCCACAAACGCAGCTATCGTTGACGGGTCCATCAGGTCCATGTTTTTGAAATTATTGTGGACTATCTGTCAGTTATTCCTTCGGTTAGAGTTATCAAACAAATCATCTGTATAAATAACACAACCACGGACATATTCAGCTGTTGCCGCATACCACGGCTTATTGAAAGGTAAACACCAGCTATATCGTTAGATAACTCTGCGGCTACAGGAGATGACATTAGCCCGGTCATCTTATACCATTATCGGCACAAGCATGTTATATAGGCTGTTATCTTGGCAAAACAACTACATTACCACTGAGAAAAATGACCATTTTGTAACGTTAATTAACTTAAACGATAGCAACACGGCTTGTCCGCACCAGCCGCCGCTATTGACAAAAGATCGTAAAATAAAAATAAATGTTATGCAACAATGAGGTAAATAATCCATAAAATGGGCCTAAACTAAGATAATACAATGGTTTTCGTAATATTTATATCTCCATTAACAAAGAAAATACTTACATTTGTAGCTCGCCTTCTAGCCCTTTCTCCCAAGGGTGGTGTCGGAGAATCTCAGTATTGAGGGCTATACAGCCCTCAAACTTGCCCCTCAACTTAACGTTCTGAGAATCGGGACAGCACTTGCACTTCGCGGGAGTCCGCATTTTTGAGATTGAGGGTTAAGATTGAGGGTTAAGACAGGAATTGCGGAATTCACCCTTATTCTGGCTTATATAGTTTTGCTTGTTTGTTCATTTGTTTGTTTTAAACAAGAAGAATCATCACAGATTTAATAACCCAAACTATGCTAAGCTCGCTCAGGCTTTCACTAAACACAGCCGGAATGAACTGGATGATCTCTGAGTTAAATATCAGCCAATAGCAGACTGCACATGTAATAGCATGCTTTGCTAAATAATAGGGGAGAAAACCCACAAAACCACTCAGATACTCTTGAAAACTCTCTGAGAGGAGGACTGGGAGGGCCGTAGACCCAGTTGCGGTGCATTAGTTCAGGCTGATACAATTCTCTGGAATAGTTGACTGACAGCAGTTTGATGACTCAACTCACAGTTCAAGAGGTTAATCTGACACCAATATATGTGTGAGGTCATATGAGTTTGGTGATAGATCAGGTTACAGACACATTCGAGATGAAGCTAAGATGTGGATTACAACAAACAATGACCCTTTTGTCTGAGTTTTTTCTCAGCAGCTCACATGTTTGCTGCAAGGCTTTGTCAAATTCCTTGATGACCTGTTGAGATTTCTGACCACAACATTCAGCGAAGCAACACAAGGCCTAAACAGTGTTTGCTTCATACTGTGCCTCATAGGGTCATCAAATGCTGATAAAAATTTCTCCCATGTCACCACAGGAAATTGTGACTATTTATTACAATCTCTGTATTTGTGAGAGTTTTGCTCATATGCAAGCAAATTAACTGAAAGGTTTGGGCCTACTGAGAAGAGGCAATAAAGGAAGCTTGAAAATGAGCTAGATTTTGAATTTGTCCAAACATATACAGTGTGTCACTTATGTACAAATGCTCCACATCAAATTTTAAGGATTCTTAATTACAAAAGTTATGATTAGTCAGGAATAGTCATGGTTGTGGTTTTAAATATGTATGCTATAGCTATTTACAGACAGTATGGGCTAAAACTAGGGCTGGGTATCGGTACTCAATACTTTTAAGATATCGGTTGAAACAACCCAGTACCAAGTAGTATTGAAACTTCTCCAGTCAAACGATACATCCAACCAATTCCCTTTTTCCCCCAGATCCAGAAAAGACTTAATTGACATGGTTTTTCTTGATGCAGGTTTCTACCATTTAATGTAATGCAGTGATTTGCCCATGACCACAGTAGCTACAACTCATGCAGTCTGTGGTGTGGTGAAGTTGAGTGTGGTGTGTTTGATTAGAGTTGCCAATTCAGCACGATGCCACCGAAATGTTGCATAGTATTGCTATGCTGTACACCTGTGGTGTCTGAAAAAAAAAAAGCATGAAAGGCAGAAGGATTTTTTGGTTGATATCTGATTCTGATTCTGATTGATATCAGTATCATTGTAAGGGTATTGGTATTGGTATCATAAGTTTCCCCTGCTCTAGCTAAAACGCACAAGAAGCCTAATTCTCCTTTGCCATTATTCACTACATGTTTACAATTAGGTGGGCAAACTCAGTAGAATATGTTATAATTAAGGACAGTGTGTTGGAAGAGTGGCATTAGAGTGTGCCAGAGACCACCAAATATGGCTTTTTAACCCCCCAAATTTTCCCCAACTAGCTACTTTTTCCCCACTGGCTGGTTGCTCCATATCATTGTGGAAAGCCCTGTTTATGAGTTATGCAGTTATTAAGTACTATCTTTTCTGCATAAGGAAACCATAATTTTATGGCTGCATTAATGGTCATGTCTATGGACACAGTGAAGTGTAGACAGCACTAGGGCTGAACAGTTGATTCAAATTTGATCAAAATCACAATATGCTCTACTGCAATTTTCAAATCACAGGCTGTGCAGTATTTGTTAAAGGCAAAATGTATGTCAAATTACCATCTTAAATTAAATATTCTGGTGTTGCAGAGGTCTCCTGACCAACAGATCATTCTCTGCACTTTAGAAAACATCTTTGTTTTGTACAGATCCCTGAAAAAATAACACATTATAATTGCTTTAATGTGTTTTTCAATGAAAATGAAAATAATGATGTAAAAATGATCCTTTCCTCTAATATCACAAATCATATCACAATTGCAATATCAGTCAAAATAATTGCAATTAGATATTTCTTCAAAATTGTTCAGCCCTAGACAGAAGCTTACTTCTTCTTTGGGCAGAGGTATTTGTTGCATGTTGCCCAACTTGCTGTGTGGGACGCAACAGTGGGTAAATGCAAGCTTTCCAAGGATTAGCTTGACAATCTCAAATATACAGCCTGGTTGTCTAAGGGTTTGAAATGGGAAAAGAAAGCTAGATGTTAAATTTGGTCTGAAAAAGTCTGTAGAGAAGAAGTTTGAGTCTGGGAAAGTAGGAAATTTTGAAATGGGAGATGTGTAGGAACCCAGCTTAAGGCACCCACCATGTAATTTTATTGGAAAATCATTTGATTAAATGAATATCTATCATCTGGTGGTACTGCACTAAAATTCTCTAGAAATTCTTTCTGCCTCAGTTTCATCTAGTGGAAGTGTAGTTGATGATAATATTAGGCTAAAAACGCATGATAAAAATGTCAAATGCCTGCTATGTATCCACAAATTAAATGATTGTTTTAATTACAGCTTTTTAAATAGAAGAACACTACTGTTAACACACTTTGCCATTTGTACTATTTTATACTTTTACTAACAAACATTATTTCTATTTGCTCTGCCTCAAAATACAGTTTCCCCCTCTCTGTCCGTCCTCTTTCCTCTGTGATCTTGTACAGGTTCCATCAGTTTCCACAGTTTTTTCCAGTGCGGTGTCAAATAAACCATCTGTTTAAGGGATCATATAGTAACCACAGGGTTCATAATGTTACAAGAAAATTCCCAGTTTAGATTATAGATTTTAGTAGTCTGTCATCACACACTGCCATTACTATGTGCAGTATGGAGCATGAGAGGATTTCTGTGGTCTTCTGATAGAAGGCATTAGATACTCTTTTAATTTTCCTATAGGCAACAGAAGAGCTTTTGAGTCTTTGTATAATCTATCCACATGAGAATTCTGTTTCTTCTTATTTGCATTTTGCAACCATCCAGATGAATGAATACAATGCCTGATTCATGTTTCAGCTACGCACAGTTGATATTTCTTGCTACTTTGGACGATTTGTTGCCCATTACAGATGATACCCTGTTTACGTCACTGTGTGAATTCTTTCTCACAGACAGGCCATTTATTCTGGTCTCACTGATACAGTTCAGACTGTAAGGGAAAGTAACCATTGACTCGGCAGTGCATTTGTTTGATAGATAAGATAAGTGAATGAGTGGCTCTACTGTGCTGCTAAATAATGTAGTCCGACATAATATTGTCGGACAGGCAAAGGACAGAGCAGTGAAGGGAGATGTTTGACTGAGTCTTTTTTGCACAATAAAATCTGGTTTTTATGTTGAGTGCTCCTGGACTCACGCTGTGTGGATTTCACTTAAGCCCACATAAAAGTTCCCTCTGTAAGAAGCTCAGCTTTAGATTTTTAACCCTGTATATGCTACCATGTGACCATGAAACTAAGCAGTGTAAAAGAGTCAAATATTAACGAGGCTTAGTGCTCAGTGGTTACTGCAGACTTTTGTATAGTTTTGCTTTTAAAAAAGTTAACTATGCAAAGTTCATGTCATACATTATAATGCTCCTCTTACTAGAGAGATTTGTCTGAGTGGTTTCTTTCCCTCCTCTGCCTCTGTGGTTAATGTACCTCTCTATTATATCCTTTATAGCCTGAGGGTGTATTTGGTCTGGCGTCAGGGAGTGGTGCAGATAAATTACTTCTTTCAACCATATTTGCCCATAAAAGTCAGATGGTCACCAAATTGCTTTAGTGAGTTCATCACCTGTCTCATGATAGAGGCTTTGAAGTGTGATGTGCATGTGATTTCATTCAGTCACCTGTGTGGAATGGTATGTTCGTTTGATTTGATTTTCCGCTTTCCCCGATTCTGCTGGTGTTTCTACTTCCATGCAACAATGTCCCTGTGTATTCCTGTACAGTATGAAGCGTCCTGATGTGGACATGCTGCTGTAACTCATAAGTTGATTCTGAAAATGATGCCGATAAGTCAATAAAACAAAACTGTTTTCGGTACTACAGTATTTTTTGTGATGGACCTTTTTATGGCAGATGCACCGATTCAAATTTTTTTAGCCGGGTCTGACGTGCCAATTCTGATGTTGGCCAATTCCAATTTTCAGTTTTTCTAAGAACTATTAATGACAGCATTCACAAACATTTTTACAACTTTTTTTGGAAAAATAAATTAGATGTTCATAATAAAACACTGACTGTAAAATATTTATGAAATACTCTTGTATTTTCTTCAGACGTCCTCCAGATTACAGCCAGGCCTTATCATATTATAATGCTAAGATTATGTACTAGTGGGAACATGATCTTGTGAGATCTTGTGAGATCTTGTAGAATCTTGCAGGACGTAATTTCACGTATTCTCATGTGTAAGCAGAGGTAAACAAACCAGAGACAGGCGCATTGCAAAAGTTTGCGGTAGTAATGCTTTGCATTGAGAGAACCGGAAGGAAAAGTTAAACTAGTCTGGATGAGAAAATGTTTGAGGAGACACAGGTTGTTTATTCTTCAGCCAGAGCAGGAGGTGAGATTTTAACTGTCAGTCTGTGAACAGCAGTCTGCTGCTGGCCAACATTAGCCTGAAGAGCTAGAAAGTTTACCGCTGTTTGGTGACACCGTCAGCTGCTCAGCTGCTGTGTCTCTTTGTAGACTGTCTGTCTTCTCTTTATCCTGTTCTTGGAATCTGTCGTTAACGCTGACTTCATGCAAGCATGTGTCTGAGCGTGTGTGTCTGTGATCAGCGCTGTTGTGGATGTGATGTTACAGTCAGTTTGTATGGTGCGTGAATGACGTGACCATTCAACTGAGTATTTGTGCAAATATGACTGTCACAGAATTGGATATGGGATGCTGACCAGCCGGTCACCGGTCAGGGCGCGCTACACTGAAAAATGGCTGGTTCCGGTCTCTGGTCGGTCGATCGGTGCATCACTAGCCATTTTGACATGAAATAGTAGGGTAAACGCAGGTGTTGCCAATAATAGAAAATAAGTTTCCATTCCATTCAGGTCAAATAGAAGCCATGTTCCCAGACATAGTATCTGGAACTTTTAGTCCCAGGAACTATGTTTCAGGGAACTAAAGTTTCCTGAAGTTAACTGAAGTTTCCTTTAGCCTGTTTTTATCTGTGCTTCCACCACAGTCTAAAGACTCACAAAGATGAGGCAAAATCTGCTGATGTATGAAATAGTGACCACTGTTTCTCAGACCACTGTTCCTCATTTTTGCGTGCAACTATACAACAACGAGCACAATTTCCAGTTTCAACTTTGTCCTCAGCATAAAAGCTCAATATGGACCAGACTTCATCATTGGTCCATATGTCCTATGCTTTCCTCTGTAACTCTATGTTGATGTGTTGAAGCACATTTAACAAAAGCCAAACTGGTTTTAGGCTGCAGATTTTTAACAATGATTGCTGAAATAAAATAAATAAAAAGAAATGTTCAGCGCTGCATCCACAAGCCAAGTGTTCCTGTATTTTTAGAAAGTACTACCCTCTGACCAGGGACTTTTTAGGGTGTAAAATAATATTGCTGAAACTTAATTTAGACCCTGGTCCCTGTGGTGGACATGCAGAGTTCCCTGTGGAAAGTTTCTGCAGTGGGTGCTATTAACAGGGTGCTACTATTGTGCATGTTGGCTCACTGGAAAGGCTCTGCCAGACTAAATGAAAGAGGTCCTTAATTAGTAACATTGGCAACACCTGTGTTTGCCTTACTACTTCATATCAATATGGCTGCCATGAAAAAGTTCTGTTGGTTCTGTTTGTAAATTCATGTGATTAGGCCTCAAAGATTTGCTAGAACATTTTTTTTGCTATGCCATTTATAATCTGTTTTTCTGTCTCTTTTCTCGTGTCTTTTCCCTGTTATCCCCTCCTCTTTTCTTTTCCAGTCTCTACATGCATAACCACCTGTAAGAAGGCTGCTCCTCCACCAGTGCCACCCCGTACAACCTCCAAGCCCTATATCTCTGTGACAGTACAGAGCAGCACAGAGTCAGCCCAGGACAACTACCTGGACCAGCAGGACCGGAGGTCAGAGGTCAACAGCCAGTCAAGCCACGCTCACAGTAACTCCTCTGACAGCCTTGACAGCACCCGTGCCAACAGCTTGGCCCGAGGCATACCCCGCCCTCCACACATCATCCCCACTCCCATTGCCACCCCGAGAGAGCCGCTTGCCCCCACCACCTCCAATGCTTCAACTGAGACAAGTGATGCAGTCATCCAGAATGAATCCCTGAAATCAGGATCAAATAAAGGGAATCTAGTGGCAGAGGAGCCCCTTGTGGCACCAGTACCCAGACGGAAACTGTCCTCCATTGGCATACAGGTAGGCAATGGGACTGTTGTGCTAAACAGGCCTGGTACCGTTGAATCAGCACTGTTACCACATATTAAAGGGATAATTTGGACTATTTTAAGTGGAGTCGTATGAGTATCAATAGTCAGTCTATTACCTACTGTACAGCAGATGCTAGTCAGTGTCCCTTAGTTAGGAGAAGCAGTGAGGGGCACCAGCACAGAAGCTAATCAATGAACATCTGTGGACAGGGTTAGCAACAAAACATATTTTAACCACTTAAAAAAGTCCACCTAAAAAAATCAATATCACTTTAAGTGAACACGATATTTAAAATGTTTCAACTGCTTTACCTTCCTACCCACAAACTCTCTCTTTACCATACTCTATTCACTAACAAGTACCATACCATATGTTCGGAATAAAAGGTAGTTTATTGGAGGGTGACGGGACTTGCTGGAGATGAAAAGAGGGTCATGTGCGGAGGGATAGTAGGGGTCAAAGAGAGGGATGTAGGGATCGAGATGAGGGATGAAGGGTTTGAAGCATGATGTGAGGGATGAGAGGGCCGGTTTGTCATCGAGCTGCAGGGCTAGGAACCTGAGGGGTGAGAGTCAGGGTGGGGGCACATCTTGATGAGCTTTGGTGCTTTGTCCCCCAGAAGGTCAACTGGACTGTGAGAATGGGTTCTTTGAACAAGGTCGTGGTGGTCACACGTTGGTATGGTGAGCTTGAGAAAATTGGCAACCAAGGATGAGAGAGTCAGTGGAGGAAATAGCTCATGTAGACAGGTTTGAATGCGATGGATGAGGAGATTTGAGGTTCGAGGAAAATGTTTCATGTGAGCTGAAGTACCTTCTTTCATAAGCTTTTGATGTGTGGATGTACGAATGGTAATGGAAGGGGCCGGAACTCCAGTGATTAGTGTGATAAAGAAATTGGTATGGAAACTGGATGTCTGGATTTGAGAACTGAGTGACTGCAAGTGATGAAGCTGTTATGGAAATGATGCCAATAGAAGGAAACTCAGAGCCGAGCAAGGTATGAAAGGATTAGAAAGGTTGCTGTCCAGTATAGTGTATTGAGAGGGTTTGAGGAGCTGGGCTGTTGAAGATCGCATCTCGTGAGGCAGCAATTGGGTGGAAAGCAGAGGGTTCAGTCAGAAATGGAGGCAGGAACGGAGAGATCGCAGTTGGCTGAGGAAAGAGTCTGGATTTAAAGCATTGACAGTGGCTGAACGGATGAGTATGAGTCTTTGGACTGCTCCTGCCCTCAAAGAAGGGCAGCAATGACAACTGGGTATGGCTCGTAGAGGACAGAGGAAAGAGAGCATGGACAGTTCTGGTGGCCATCTTTTGCCCTGGAACCGCTGAAGCTGGTTGAGGGTGCTTTGTTGGTATAGAGTTGATGTCTTCTTTTTAAGTGACTAAAATACCTTTTGTTGCTGACCTTGTCCACAGCAGTTCATAATTTAGCTTCCCTGCCGGTGGCACTCTCTGCTTCTTCTAACCAAGAGTATGCTGGCCACTATTCACTGACCATCAGTAATTACCTCATACAACCTCACATCAAATAATCCGAACTATCCCTTTAATGTTAACACAGTCAAGATAGAGCCCTAGTCACAGTGTTTTTTGAAGAGTAGCTTGTTCTGCCTGTTGAGCTTGAATCCAGAAAAAAATATAATTTTTAACAGTAATCCTCTGTGGTGCTTGGCTACGTCTGAGCGTGTCACCTCAAACCCAAAAATGTGCTTGCAAGCTAAAGGTCTCAGTAGGGTGAAGATCCCTCTATCATTAGAGCTGGCTGTATACTGTAGTATAGAAGGCATAGTTGTGTTCCCCCTCAACCATAACTTTCTGTTCTGTATGTGCTGAAATAGCAGACCTGTTCTCCATTTTCCATACTCTGCCTCAGTCAGGGTAACCATTAATTGTGACAAACCAAGCACAGAATTGTACAGATTTTCTCTGTGTTTTTCTGTTTTTCTTCCAATGATTCGTCTTTTGGAAAATGAAAAACCCTCAATCATGTCCTTGATCAGGAGTCTGTGTAATCATTCATGCCAGGATTTTTGCTTCTGAGTTAATGTTTGTAATTTTAACTTATCATTTTATTGTTTATATGTTCTAAGGTTGACTGTATTCAGGAAGTTCCACGAGAGGAGACCCCGCCGCTGGCCAAATTTCAGTCAATTGGAGTACAGGTGGAGGACGGGTGGCAGTAAGTCCTCTTCCTGTCCTTGTAACAACGTGAGGAATTTATATTATAGCAACACACTGCTCTGACTATTCTTTCCCTTAACAGGAGCTATGTAAATGTGAAAGCTGTGCGAATGTCAGTCTGAAAAGTATCTCTGTGTGTGGTATTGGTGGTGTGGAAGTCAATTCCTAGCATGAGCATTTACTATTTAAACTTGTCTCTGCTTACTGTATATTTCAGACCCACTTCTAGGTTATTGCAGTGTAGTTTGCATTCTGTACTCGTGATGTTTTGAATGCCAGGAAGCTCTGGGTCACCTCATGTTTCCTCCTATATTTTCTTACTTTTGCATGCTGCATTTGGTGTTTTGTATGTAGCAGCTGTTCTGAGTCCTGGCTGATATTTTGTCAACATAGCCAGCTGAACAAGAGTCCCTCTGCTTATTTGTCCACTGTGCTTCCTACATTTTTATTCATGTTGTACTCATTTGTGCTGCTTTGTGACAATCCCTCAGCTGTGTTTGTTTTGGTGCAACAAATACCAAAATGTGGTTTACCCTGTCTCATGCTGTTTTTGTCCACCCTGATATTGGTTAAGATTCTTAAATCAAGCACTCGTAATATTTCATTATCTGACTGAATTGGCACTTGTAAGTATTTCCTGTGTGATAACAGGAAATGGAAATGATGTTGAGTCAAACGTTAATGTTCAGCCTGTTCTTCCATTTGCCATATGAAAACAAGAAGCTAGACTCCCAGTGATAAGAGATCACTTGATACCAGTCTGAGTGCTGTATTATCATATATACAGACAAATCTCTGATCGACCTGTTTATTTATATCTTTATTGACCAGCAGAAGAGACTCGGTGTCGAAACTATGTTCCAGTAATGGAGACATCATTCTTGAATAATTTAATGTTTTCTTTGTCCACTGTTGTGCACATAACAGTGTAACTGTTTCTATTTTTTCTTATTCTAAGTTTAAGTTTCTTTATTCAACAAATGGCTCTGCTCGAAAAAAAAACATTGTCGAATGAGACTCAATTAGTGCTCTTTTGAGACTACTGTTTATCAGTTAATACATAGGTTGAATTCTTAACTGATTAATTGAATAGTGGTTCATCATTAACATCCCTGAAACTATCAAATTAATCACCAGCCATTTTTGTAATAAATCAAACTGAATATCTCTGGGTTGTGGTCAAAACAAGACTTTTGAGGATATCCCATTGGTATTAGGAAACACAGATTTTTCACCATTTTATGGACCAAACAACTAATCAATTTTTGAGAAAATGATCAACAGATTACTTGATAATGAAAATAATCATTAATTTCTGCCTTATATAACAGTAGACAAAGAAAGCAAAATTAGAAGAAAAAAAATTGTAGTGCTATGAAAAGGCTCATCTGTAACAGTGAATCTCACCCTGTTTGTTTCAGGCTCAGTCGCTCCAGTAGCATGGCCTCAAAACAAGAAACAGACTCAGAAACGCAGGACGTCCCTGTCATCACCCATATCAATAATGTAAAACACACTGAAAAGAAGGTCATGGTCAATAGTGCTAGCCAGTCCATGAGCTCCCCTCCTGGACAGGACTTTTTAGACAACGGAGACACCACTGGCGAAGTCTCTTCACCTCCACCACCCAGGCAGATCCTCAACCGCTCCACCACAAGAAGTAGCTCTTCCTCCTTCTCAGAAAGTCTGGACCCAGCGCTGGACCCCTCATCTTTACCACCTCCAGACCCCTGGCTGGAGAGTGGCAATGGGAGCAACAGCAGCGTTCCCCAGAGCGGAGGAGGGGGGACACTGTGTCGGCGAGACGGCCACTGGTTCCTGAAACTGCTGCAGGCTGAGACGGGACGCATGGAAGGCTGGTGCCAGCAGATGGAGCAGGAGACCAAAGACAACCAGCTCTCAGAGGAGGGTAAGGCTGCCAGGGTACAACCTACAATCCAGGAAAGGCTGCATTATGAGGCAGTCAGCAAGGCCCTGTCAAAGTTTTGACAAGTTCATCTGGAAGCCAGTCTGCACACTGTGGTGATCTTTGCACATCTGTTCCTTTTTGTTTCCTTACCAAAGCCAAAAATGATCAAAGATGATTCATTAACTGCTAGGGATACAAAAATTGTAATGGTATTTTTTTTTGTATTTAAATTAGGGCTGGGCAACGATTAAAATCTTTAATCGCAATTAATTGCATAATTTGCCTGATTAATCACGATTAATCGCATTGTATACGCAAACTCCAAGAATGAATTCAAAAGTAGTGTAAAGAGCACTTTTATTTCAATGTTCTGCTGCCATATCAACGAAAGTGCCATAACATTTGTTGTGCAAACACTTTTAACATCAGCACTTATCAGTAACACATATTTAGTGTAAATCTCAACTTAAAAAATGTAAAAAAAAAATAAAAATAAAAAATAATAATAAATAAAATAAATAATAATAGTAATAATAATAAATTAAAGCTTATTGCCACTGACAGGACATTCTCTTTATGAAAAAATAAAAAAAATCTACAGTGTCTACAAAAAGTCTACAGTGTGTT
>JAJHUR010111938.1:3821-44047 GCA_027495735.1 Lutjanus campechanus | reverse complement strand
CACAAACACACACACACACACGCACACACACACACACACACACACACACACACACACACACAGAGATCCTGGTGCCATCTGCCCCAGGGCGGCTGGCCGGCGATGTCAGCATGGTAAGAAGGGTGGGATCAGAAATGAGAACAGCATGTACTGTGTGTTTTAACATCAAAGGTGACCGGGTGCACTCACGCACGCACACACACACACACACACACACACACACACACACACACACAAGCTGTCCATACATGAAACAGTGAACGGTGACTGTGGTCACTCTCCCTCTGTGTGTGCTCTCTCTGCTCAGGGTAAAACCCGACAGAGGCAACCAAAGAGTGCAGCAAAACGGGGAGGTTTCTCCGCCAGGCCGCATGAACGCAGACATAAACACACTGACTAATGAAACTCAGGCCTGGAAAGTGTGTGTGTGTGTGTGTGTGTGTGTGTGTGTGTAAAGAGCGAGTGTGTGTGTATGTGTGTGTGTGTTCTCTAAGTAGCTCCATCTGGGTAGAGGTGGCACCAGAGATGTTTACTGGAGGCTTTAGCCCATCAACTTATTGTCAACAGTTCAAGGGACTGTCAGCGCCCACGCTGTGTGTGTATATGTGTGTTTGAGGCAGAGAGCGAGAGCGAAAGAGAGCGTGTCTGGAGGGGGTTAGTGGTTAGGGGCACGGAGCGAGCGAGAGAGCGAGCGGAGGAAAGAAGAACAGAAAACAGAGGGGATATCTGAAATCTCAAATCCACCTTCAAGATTGCAAAGGATGATGTCAGAGCTGCTGAAAAAACAAGATCACTGAGATTCTGGTCGCAGCAATCAAACATCTAACGACAGGTCTAATTAATAACAATCCATGTTTTAAACATACATTTATCACTTCTACTGTTGGCCACCCAGGAGCTCTAATGAAGCCATATTTATTATTTTTCATCCAACCAAATGCTACAGCAGGTGATTCCTCGCTTATTAAGGAGCACTAAGATTCTTTAAAGCGAAGAATTGCTCCTTTTGTTGTGTTCATCTGGAGATACTGTGTTGAGTGATGATCCAGTGTTTTGAATCGTGATTTAATGCCAAGTCATACCAGATTCTGCTCGCTTAAAGGGTAATTCCAGTATGTTTTAAACCTGAGCCCTATTTTTTTTTACATATTTTGGGGTCTAATGACTAATAGGAACAAAAGGTTTTGGATTTGGTCCAGTAGAACGTCTCAGCTGGCAGCCACAAGCCAGCGCTGTAATATAATCCTTAGGGGAAAATTTACCCGACAAAGTATGTCCACTAAAAGTGCTTGTTTTAGCCCCTGACAGGCTCATTGTTATTCTACTAAAACACCAAAGTCAGACAAAAACATCAAATCGAGCAATTGAGGCAGCAGCTGACCAGGAACTTGTGTTCTGAGAGGTAAAATTACTGTTTTTTCAAAGGCGTCTGGTGACTTTGACAAGATTTTACATGATGTTTCTACTTTCCATAATGTTGCCACATACTTAAATAACTATCATTGCCTGTTTTTGCATGGCAAAAACGAGCACTTTAAGTGAACATACTTTCATGGAAGCAAGTATTACATTGCAGCCATTGTAGCCCATTTTGCAGATGCCGGCTGATCTACTGGACGAGTTCCAAAACTTGAAAACCAAATGAAGTAACAATAGGACCCAGGTTTAAAAATAGCAGAATTACACTTTAACTAAATCATCATGTGAATGCAAAGATTTGCACCCTGATTTGGACCAAACAGAAGGTCATTTAGTGTCTTACATCCTGACTTTCACACCAAAAGTGAACATAGCATGCAAGCAGTGGAATATATACACTAGGGAGTCTGGATTACATCCTAATGTAGACAATCACAATATTTTATAGACTAATTTTTACAAAAGCACTTTATGGCATTTCCATCATTCAGATAGAGTAGAGTTATATATTCAGAGAGGTACAGGAAACTCCTCTGCACAAACTATCGCCACTCAAAGTCCACTTCACTGGCAATGCCAGCGTAATCTACAAATGTGAATTAGTCTGGATCCTCTCAGTTCATTTTCAATTTCCAAGGGGTGTTATCAACGCACATACTAAAATTTCTTTGGACGCCATAGACGGATAGACCTACAACTAACCAGAGCAACGAAAACGTGACAACCAATTAGGCCAAGCACTGCTACGTCATACTTATTGGTCCGTTTCCAAGCAGGACTTATAAAGGTGCACGTCTAGACGCAATGTTTCTTGTATTGCAGCAAACATACATAAAATATGCTTCTGAAAATATCTGAGGTGAGAAACAGGTGATGCAGTAACAGAATGTTGGTGCACATTTGATCAGTGCTGCCTTGTTTAACAGTTTGGTCTGAGTTTTGGGAGCATCGTATAGAAGCCACCCCATATTAAATAAATGGTTGTGGTCGGTCCAATCAGATCCAAGGCTGGTGGAATTCTGTATGAATGGAAGGGGGTCAAGACACATCTGAAGTAGGAAGTCCAATAAATAGAAGATCTAACTGTTGCAGTTTACAGGCACAAAGACACAAGTCCTTCATAGTGATGATGGTCCAAACCATACAAAAAACAGAGGACAGAAAAGGTCTGGAAACTTGTATGTTCTAAATGCACGTGTTACCTTTGTTTTCATTGACTTTATTTGCTCTAATTCAAAAAAAACTTCACACTCTCCGCAGTCTGTTTCTTCTTTCCAGTTTTCTTCCCTTTTAGCCACACTCTCAACCTCTCCTCTGAGACAGAAGTAGGAGCAAATTTAATAAAACCACCCCAGCAATGCACTTGATTTTCTTACTATTACCAAGATGCTGAGTATTTTTCAGCGTCTGGGCATTTTTCTCCTCTTTGACTAACTTTTGACAAATGTTCTTCTGTCTGTGGCGGAGCTGGCGGTGGGGGAATAGTGGTGTATCTGGATGGACCGGATCCAAGACAAACAGGGCCTAATTTAAAGTGGTGCCCTGGCAGACTAATGCCAAACACACATGGTGAAGCCAACTGCCACCGTCACACCACACATGATACCACGTCTCCACAGCCTGACGGCCCACCCAACTCGAGACACAAAAACACATTTTCTCATCTGATTGGTCTTATTTTGTCTTGTTTACTTTGCCACGTGTTCTTGTGTTATTGTGTTTTTCTTTCTGCAAATGATGAATGAAAAATTGATGTTGAGGAAAATATTGTGTGGTACACTGAGCTGTAAAACAAAGCTAAACATCAGTAAACAATGATTAAACGGAAAAATTGGATTGATAGTCATCTCGTGGCGCTGTAAATGTACTGTTGGCACAGTTTAATGCCATGATTCTGCAGGTTTCTTTCAAACACTGATTCATGCTGTGCTCACACAGGGGACCAGTTAGTGGCATCTAGTGGTGAGTTTAAAGATTTCAAACACCTCACAATAAAAAAACAAGAAACGCGAGAGGCTGTATCTACTGCCAGTGTTTGGTTTGTCCATCCTGGGCTGCTGTAACGTGAAACATGGTGGCCACCATCATTCTAAGGTAACGAAAACACAATGACCCTGAATTTAATATTCCATTTATGATCTAGTCTGCCTATAAATCCTCATATATCTTGCACATAACGCCTACTTCTGGGCTTTTATTTGAATACAGATACAGAGACAGATAATTTTGTTGAACAGATACAAATAATGACGTCTCTGTGCATCTATAAATCACTCGTCATGTTTATTGATCTCACTGTATATACAGTATTGTCAAATAAGATTCCAGTTCATCATGAATCATTTTTACTTTTAGTTTCTTTCTAAGCATCTGACAGTATAAATATTTTGTGGTTTATTTTAAAAAGGATGATTTTTCTTCAAGCTGTTTCATTCAGCAATTTTTTGTGGTTAATCTGTCTAGAACTAGAGTTTGGGTCACGAGATGAATATGAAATATACACCAGCATCTGAAGAATATTGGAGTCTTATCACTGCAACTGTTTTACCATATCACATGTTATCATAATTAATTTATGGGATAAAAAGGGCAGGACTGCTTGGAATTTGGGACCATCCTGAATTTTTGGCATCAGCTAATAAGGATCCTTTAAATAAACAAATAAAAAGAAAATGACAGAAGCAGAGCTTATATAGTAGAGAAAACAAACATCCATGAATACAGTGATACAGATAGAAGTGAAGAGATGTTGTAGTTTGATTTTCGAGGACTGTTGTGTGGCTTTTTGAGCTCTTTCTCTCTCTGAGCGAGTGCCATTCACCTCCACTCTGTGGATCTGCAGGGGCCGCAGCTGTAGTGCCCTTCATACACACACACACACACACACACACGCACACACACACACACACACACACGCACACACACACATGCACACACATGCACACACACTCCCCTGTGTCCCCCTGCCCTGGGTATTAACTTCCCTCTCTGTAGCAGCTGGAGTCACATTGTGGTGAAACCTCTCTGTACCTGAAGGCATCACGCACACACACACACACACACACACACACACACAGACACACACAGACACACACGCACACACACAGCTCCGTGCATTGTGTGTATTTGTCTTGAATCTCGTCAAATTCCTGCAGTTTTAAAGCTAAAGAAAGTGTTCCAGTACCAGTATGAGTCAGCTCACTGGAAACCATTTGAAAATAGAAGAAGCCTTCTCTGTACTAAATGTGTCAGAAATCAAAACAGGCCTCTTTGCTGTTAACACAGAGGTTGTTCATGTCCATTACAGCCTGAGGCCAATCACAAGGGCTCTGCTGGTTTGTTCACATTCTGTTTCTGCTGTTTGCTGCCTGCTGCATTTGTATAAATCTGACAGTGTGTCCTTTTAACATTTTGTACGTTAACACGAATGTGTGTTTTGTGTCTTTTGACTCTGTATGTGTACTCATGGGGACTAAATGCCTGTGTGTATGTACTATATATATATTTGTTTTCTTTTTTTCTCACTGTGTTCTGTTAAAATGTTTCTTCACACTCCATGACAGTGTGGGCCTTTTTTTAATGCTTGTGCAGCGGTGTTCGTGTGTGCTCTATGGCGGTAAAAGTAATTGAGTACATTTACTCCTACTTGAATACAATTTTAAGATACTTTCTAAGTATTTCTAAGTTTTTTTTTCCAGAGTAGGGTTGGGCGACTGGATGAATATATCGCCTACTGACGATGGGCTGAATCCATCTGTTCTTTCTGACCAGTTTGGGTGATATTTGTCATTTTATTTTGCTACTGTAATGTTCTGCAGAGTGACAGCTGTTGCTCTGTCACACACTCTCGTGCTGGGTGAGGAGTGAGAGGTAAACAGCCCACAGAGTCAGACTCAGAGCTGGTGACAGACTAACAAAGATGGTTTCAGTGAGTTAAACATGTTTTTGTGTCGAGTTTGATGACTGAAGTGTGTTTTTTCGAGGAGTTAACAAGCCGATTACACTTGTCTTTATAGTTACTTACACATAAGGAACATATAAAATATCATAAATTGTGATACAGTAAAACTAATCTTACAATAAATGCAATTTGGGGCCATTTATACTAATTACAACTTTATAAATGCTTATTACACATTAAAATGCTTATTACACTATTCTGCATCATGAGTACTTTTACTTGTGATACTTCTGGTAACATCTCTGTGCTTTAAACAGACTTTTAGTTGCAGCAGTATCTTTACTTGACAAAACAAGGTCCAGCAGCTTGATTTTCTTCAGAACATGGATTTTTGCCCAGTGGTCATGGAATTGTAAATGTTCACATTTCCATTTCTCTTTTTCTTTCTACATTTTAAAGAGTTCTCGTCCATGTTGGCGTAAAAGTTGAAGCTAAAAATGAATTCTTGACCTTGGAGACAGTAGATCCCTTGTATATCAGTACCACAGCGCTGCAGTGTGAGTTGAAGTGTTAAAGTAAAAAATCAAAGTAAAAAGCACAGTAAAGTCTGAGTGTCTGTACAGATGTGTGTTCGTGCATATTATCGAATGCTTGCATGTGTGTGCGTGACCAGCGGACCTGAAGCTTGATCGCCACTAATCTCTCAGAGTCCTGAACACTTATTGTTTATTTGGTGCAAATTCTTGACTGGATGCTGAAGGACTTCTGTGATTCACTTTGTTGTATGACTGTACTGTAAGAAATATGAGACCAACTCCGTGAAAAACTTCTGCCAAAGCTAATATGAGGCTTCAGTCGTCTGAATTAGCCAAATTGTGTGCGTATCATTGTGGCAGGTTTATTGTAGTTCAGCAACAAAACTACATTCAACTACCAGGCAGAGTTGGGAGGGTTACTTCAAAAATGTACTCTGCTACAGCTACTAATTACCTGTTCAGAAATGTAGTCAGTAGCCAGATCCAAGTGTCACAATGTTAAAGTAATGTAACTTGATTACTTTCCATAACTTTTCATTGTGTTTTTGTTACCTTAGAATGAGCTCTTTATATCTCCAGTGGTGCAGGTTCTCTTCCACAGAGGCCACAGTGTTGAACTGTCATGTTTCTGCAGTAGCTCAGAGTTGACGAACCAAACACTGGCTGTAAATACGACCTTTTCGTTTCTTCACACACGATGTTTGCAATCTGCAAGCTCATTGCCACTAAATCCTACAAACTGGTCCTTTAAAAGTGAGACTTTGTACATTTTGTTGTCCGTTCTTTACTTCTTTTATGACGGTAAACTGAATATCTTTGGGTTGTGGACAAAACAAGACATTTGAGAACGTCATGTTGGACATTTTTCATCATTTTCTGACATTTTATGGACCAAACAACTAATCGTTTTATCAAGAAAATAACTGTCATTAATAATCTCTTCTTGCACTGTGGTCACTTCATGTAACAATCTACTATTGCTTTGAGCCAGTTTGGACAGGAGGAACAGTAACAGCGACAGTTTACTCTTTAAATTAACATATTGTCACATGAGGATTATATTAAGACAGACTTGGAAAAAATCCAAACATATCCTTTAATAGCTCCATTATAAACTGAAGCGTTTTAATGCTTCTGCCTCTTACAGTTTTGTGTGTGTGTGTTTGTGTGCTCTTCCAGCTCCATCTGCATAGTTCAAGTGCGTGTGTGTGTACAGTACACTAAGCGTGGACATAAAGTTCACAGCAGCAGTGACCGAACAAACCCAGGGCTGTGAGTGTTGCGCTCACCAGTTTTAGCCACTGAAATAAAGACGTCTGGATTTCATCCCCTCCTCTCTCTCTCACACTCCTCTCCTCTCCTCTCCTCTCTCTCCTTCTTGGATATCGATCGGGCCGAGCGCTTTGAGTACAAAGAGTTAAGGCCTGAAAGGCGAAACAGCCGCGATTTCAGAGAAGTCATGAAAGTTTAAAATGCCTTCTCTTTCAGCCGGGTCCTGGGAGACGTGTTCGCTGTGCGAGTGACCCCCGGGCGCATTTGGAGATCCAATGGTTGAACCTTGCTCATCCCACGTTGAACCAGTCAATACCTATTATTAGCTACTGCCTGCCCTCTGCTACAGGGCCTGATGAGCCAGAGAGAGGGAGAGAAAATACCTTCTGAAGGCCTGGAAGTGGAGGGAGCTGTGCCTGTTTCACTCTGTGTGTGTGTGTGTGTGTGTGTGTGTGTGTGTGTGTGTGTGTGTGTGTGTGCGTGTGTGTTTGTGTGTGTGTTTCGTGGTTCGCCGATGGAGGGCGAAAGTGTGAGCATGTTGTGGGCATGTGTGAGTCTGGCAATAGTAAGTGTGTGGAAGCATTTTTGTGTTTTCTAATGCGAGTATGCGAGGTCTTGGTTGGAAAGTATGTGAGTGTAAGTATATAATGATTTGTGCGTATGTGGGGATTAAATTGGTGCATAGTTTTTTCACTCTGGTATAATTTCATCTCATATTGTGTAATATCAATATTTACCTCAGGTGTATTATCATATCAACTATGCAATATCAACATTTCCGATGAGTGGTGATGCAAATTCAACTGTTAAGTCTGTTTCTTGTTTATATTATGTTATACTGTCACTTTTCTATATTTCTTCTTGTTCATATTTATCCAAATTTTCCTCTTGTTTCTATTTCTTGTTTACTTAAAATTTTATTACTGTTACTTGATTCTTCTTTCTGTTTTGCTGCTGTAACACTGCAAATATGTGGGACTAATAAAGCCTCTAGTGGCCGTAGTAATTATGACGGGAGGAAGATAAAGAGTGAGAAATCCTGCGTAGGGAGAGACGGTTCAAACAGGTCACCAGAGTTTGTGTCCAACGTGAAACTAAAAGTCAATATTGACTTATATAAAGTTTAAGTTACTTCAAGTCTGTGCAAAGGAAACTGAGAGCTTCTAAACATGTTCTTCATGTTGCTGTAAACATGTGAAAACATTGAGATCTATGTAGTTTTGAATTGTGGACCTTTAACATGTTGCTCATGATTTCTGTGTTCAGGATATTTGTTGGCGGATCTGAAACACAGCACGCCGGAGCCGGTGCCAAACACTATATAAACCCCACGAAACAGCACCTAGCGCTCACTTCAGCTCCAACAGCATGATGCTGAAGAAAAACGTGCGTCCTTTTCAGATCAAAGTTATGTTCGGCATTGAGACATTTGTTTTTATGCAGTTTGTTAACACATGCAGTATCTAATATTTTAATCACATAACTTTATCTGAGGGGCAGAACAGCTTCTTTCCTCACACTGCTGGTCACAAGCAACACAAATAAAATATCATAGTTCACAAGAAACATGTTGCTGGACCCGACAGGACACTCACTCATTTTTATTCACTGCAGTGATAAAAATGTGTTTTTATTTCAGAATAAAATGACATATTCAAGAAATACACAATATAAACTCTGAAAGTATTTTCTTACAAATTGCACCTTATTCTTTTATTCCCAGCAGAATACAAATTACAAAATACTTTAAAATAAATAAAAGCATGGCATGGTACGTACGTGTGTTACTGCTTTTGTCAGTGGAGGAAATCTTGTCAGTATATTTTGTTGTGGACATGCGCCCCCATGTGTGATCACTAAATGTGTGTGTTGCATAACTGCAGGTGTCCCTTGATGCAAGTAGTGTGTGTTAAAGTGTGTTATGTGTGTTCGTTAAGCACTACTGGTAAAGAGATACGTCTATTTGTGTGTTAACTAATGAAGGAGCTGCCCTGCTTGTGACAGATATAGGCCACAAAGGGCTACTTTATTACTAATGGGAAACACACAAGCTTATTCCTTTGAATTACTGACCTAATTACATAAACATGTAATTACTACACTTCCTTTACAAGGCTATAACTATAAAAAGATACACACACAAAAGCACACACTTTCTCAAATGGCAGTAACATTATGTAAATAGTGTTTTATAATGATTCAAATCAACAGTAAACATGCTGTGAAGCACATCACGTGAAACTGAACACTTCCCGGATGTGACTGTCACACAACCATCCTGTGAGTTCAGCCATTTGTTTTAATATGAAAACACTTAATGTAAATTTGAAACACCTCATCACTCACGTCACATGATGCCAAAAACACGTTCATCTAAAATACATCAGCATGTTTAATTCTACATGTTTATCCGTATGATAACAATATGAATTACTCCCTCATGATGTATACTTGACATTCTTCTCAATGTTTTGCCTTGAGCGACATAATGCTAATTAGGTATTGGACTGAATAATTGAATAATTAAATACGCTACAACTCATATTTACATGCAGTTTTGTTGGATACATGTTTACATTGATTTCTGCATCAATATATTTTAAATCATGCCTTTATAATAAGGCAGGCGAGTGAGCTTCACTCAGAAAAACTTTCATTTCATGTTGACTGAGAAGATGTTAGCATGGAGGATAAAACTCACATAATACAGACACATATGTACATGCATGCATTGACCTCTGTCTGTATTTCAGTCACTGGTACTGTTTGCTGCATGTACAGAAAAACAGTCACAGACTGTTTGCTCTCTTCTTTATTAAATATTTAACATAGAATGTAACATTCAATACATTATAACAAGTTGTGTAAAACTAACCGATACATCTGATATACAGCAACATCAAAACATATCCACAGATCATACCAAAAGGTGTTTGAACATTAATGCATTTTTTTTGTAAGTGTGAGACTCCTCCATCTGCCTGCTCGTGACACTACTTGGTCCAGCATTGCCTGAAATCTTTACATATCATTTAACTTGCAATAACTAAATGCAACGGTTTAATTTAGAAGAACGTGTGGCTATACACTGCTGTTAAATCCACCATATTTATGATGCACAACCCCGACTCTGGAACCGAGGTAACAAGGATGTATTCGGGAAAGTACGAATAATGGCATGGAAACAGATATTTAGGAAAAAGGTTCCTTAATCCATCACTGATTTAATACTCCTGAAGGATATTTTATATACTTGTATATATTTACTGTAGTGCTTCTATTTCCCAATACAAAACAGATTTGTTTTTTTAATTTATAAAGCATTTCTCTCAGTTTCTGATGTCTCAGTATCCCCCAGTTAAAGAGGTGGTGATGAGGGGCTTCAGACATAAAACTTAGTTTAAATACAAATAGAAAGAGAAAGAGAGATAAGAAGTACAGTATGTGGATGTGGAAACTTATTTCATAATTAATAATTATATGCTGATATTTGATCATTTGTAACAGTTGCATTGCCAATGAATATGTCAGATTTAACATAACTTCTGATATAAACCACACAATTCTGGTCTTCTGACTGAATACAGATACACAGACAGATACATTGTGTTTGTTTGAACAGATACAGATACAGATAATGATGTCTCTTTACATCTATGACTCCATATCCAGTCCTATTTACTTTTGTAATGTAAGCTAACCTAGCTTTCATTACAATCACTTATTTAGTTGCCTCACAATTATCTTGATCTTGCAGAAATTGAGAGTGTGTCATCCCCTCGGGTGCTGCATTCAACGTGCGCATGCTTGGTATGAGCGCACCAAAGCAGTTGTTGATAGAAGGCACGGTAGTTTTGGCACTAAAGAAAGCCTTTAGGCCTGCAGATTTGTTGGAATTTTCAACAAAGGCAGTGGCCAAAAATACAAATGTGGCCCGCCTTTGAGTTAGACAGGCAGGGGAAACCCTGGACTCTTCTGTGTCCAATATTGCCTGAAATCTTTACATACCCTTTGTTAGAAAATCCATGTGGTTTAATTTACAAGAACTTGTGGCTATATACTGGTGTTAAAAATACCAAACTTTGATGGATGACCTGGATTTGGAATTTGGAAGATAACTTGCCAGCATTCAAAGAAAAATTTGGTAGGTCTCTCCCTGAAAGCTAGCTAACTTCTTACCTAGTTCCTCAGGACAACAATGTTTACTGTCTGTTATGGCAGTAAACTTGAACTTTGGGGTATTTCTGTTTTAGTTTTTCTTTTATGGTACAAAGAGAAGCTACTTTTGGGCACAAAAGAGGAAAAGGTTGTATATAGTGGAACAGAGCTAATGCTCCACTGCAAACAGAACTAAGGTTTGAGTTCATGGAGAAATGACTTGACAACATTTGCATCATTTTCATTGTTACATGCAACGGTGGGACAATAGCAAAAAACTGTTGTCCTGTTTTAAATAACGGCCACTTATCACAATTAATTTGGCAATAATTTATCAATATTAAAACACTTACACATCGTACCTTTAAGAGGAGAAGAATATCTCTGCAGTCCACAGCTTTTGATAGAGATAAATAGCTTGTGTGAAGGTGTCGATTACTGAAACACAACAGCGAATGTGTTCACTGCAGGAAGTCAAACAAGTCAAAAATAAATTCTGCACAGCATGCTACAACGTGTCAAAGCGCCCAAAACAAAGCAGGAATGTTTCTCTTTCCTCTGAACTACCGTTTTTTCCTCTCGGGTCTGAATCTCCCCTAAAGAAAGAAGTGAAGTTTGGCAGCTGCAGAGACAAAGTGTGGGCTGACTGAACTGAGTTTCCCCTCTCAAGACAATCTGTAACAGTTAACTGAAAGGGCAGCAATTACCGCACATCAGATGCGTCTGCGGACAACTCTCCAACACACACGCATGCAGAAACGCGCCGCACGCACACACCAACCTGTCACATCACGACACACTCGTGTTCAGCGTGTCGACATAACGCCACCTGGAGCGAGGCCCGGCGATAATGGATTAGGAAAGTCCAACTCACACACTGTCTGCCCCCCAACACACAGGCACACCCTCCAAACACACACACACACACACCCACACACACTTCCCTCTAATTGCCCAGGACTGAGTGCAACTCCTCCCCCCACCCGCCTCCCTACCCTCCCTTACCCTCTCCCTTGCCTGTCCCCAGCTTCAGGGGCCCATCCGTCAGCCCTGTCCAGTTGGCTCTGGTCATAAATAGGCAGACAAGGCAGGCGGGCAGGGGCCTCGGTCCAACGGGCCCCTGAGGACAGAGAGACACAGCACCCAGCATATGCTCCCTAAGTACTGAGCTGGAGGGTGGGGGAGTGTTCAAACATGGCACCCATGGGAATGTGTGTGTTCAGATGTGTGTGCCCACTCGAGCTGCTATCCTTATGGGGGCTGAAAGGCGATACAAGGATAAAGAGCAAGAGGACGACATTTTGCAGGTGTTTACTTCTACCCTGAGCTAATTTTGGTGTAGGAGGAGACTACAGCGGCCACCAAACTCAAAAGTTGGAGGTTATCAGAGCTTAAATATTTGGCGTTAGTGTCTTTAAAATCTTTCAGTCATTGCAGTTGAATTAAATTTATTGATTGATCCAAATCAAATGTTTTCAGTACATGCAACTCATTCATTCACACATCTAATTGCAAAAAGACAGAAAACAAGAACTCAACAATTTTAAGCACAAAATCCCATTATTTCATGTTCAGTGAAGTTCTTATTAATTGTGAATAATGAGTTTAATGAACAAAAAAAGTTGGTTGAGTGCCAGTAGAATTTTCTTTCTTTTGTAAGTTAGTAGAACTGAGCATTTATTTTTTTTCAGTGGCTGAAACATCTGCATCTGCTTTTGAGGATGGAGTTTGGTTTAAGTTTGTCCAATAACAGAGGCTATTTTAACATTGGTAATTCATATTAATTTAGCTGACTTATCTTCTAAAGTAATGTAAACCTGTTTCACTTTTCTCAGCTCGTAGTAAAAGGTCACGTAATAAGCACAAACGGCAATCAAAGGAGACAGCACTCTGCAGCTGCTCTTTCCTTTTTTAGCCTAATAAATAAACATAATAAACTTACAAAATGTCAAGACAGTAAATATTCTTGCATATATTTTCCTTATTAAACAAAAAATACAACTGTACAACTTCTGAATTAAAGTTTCTTTCTTTTGCCGAACTAAGTTGAGCTTTAATTGTTGACTCGTCATAACGCACACTTTAATCAAATGACAGAAACAAAATAACAATCACCAACTCTCATTTGGTTCAGACTGACTCCACAGATGATGAAGAACATTTTCACATCCAAAATAAGAGTCTGAGACCTGGTTGGAGCTGCCTTAACCACCTTGGTACTGTAATCCATGTCGTCAAACAGTCTCAGAGGCTGTATTAGGTCCTTGTCCAGCCATGTTCACTCAGAGGCTGCTGAGCCCAGTTCCTCTGCCCTGGTGCTCCGCTAATAGAGCCACTCGCTGCACAGCTAACTCAGCTAACAGCAGCTAATAGCAACAGTCATAGACACATATGGCAAAGAGCGTAGTTAGCAGCACTTAGCAGCAGTTGGCGGTCACTCTGGTGATATGCTGCCTTGTGTTTGTTTGGAGTGACCTCCGACAGGTCGCCATACTGTGCACATGGCCCCTTTGATGATTTTGCTGATTAAAGGGAATTTATTTATTATTGTCTTCCATAATATTGTTATGTTATCCAGTTGTAGATCCAAAGAAAATTAAAAGTTCTTTAGTTAACACATTGGTTGTGTACAGTATTTTATTAATAATAGTAATTGATTTAATTTGTTGACACTGTAACTATAGAATATGATGGCACAGGTTGTAAATAACCTCCCAAAGTAACCATCTATAATCTACATAAATTTAAGAGTGAGTGCTCCCAAAATGTTGCTCGTGCAGTTATATTTTACTTGAGAAACCATCTGCTCACACAGTCACAGAAATTACAGCATGTCCAATTTAAACCAAAAAGTCATATGCAAAAACAAAACAAAACTTTTATAATTTTAAAATTTACATAAACATCAACATAGATGAAAACACCTGAACACAGTTTTACCCATTTTGTACTGCGTATGATTTTATATGTAACTCTACTCTAGAGTCTTATTTGAATGGAAAAGTAATTTGGTTTATGTAAACTGGTTTATGTAAAGCTGTGTGTGTGTGTGTGTGTGTGTGTGTGTGTGTGTGTGTGTGTCAGAAGGGACAGAGGAGTGTTGCAGGCTATGTAACATTCTGGCTCTCTTGATGTTGTGGACAGAGCCGTGAAGAGGCTTCCAGGCAGCGCTCCGTGTCATCATCACTCGCCATCACACGGAGGCCGTTCCTTCTCCTTCCTCGCCTCCCTCTGGTTCGAGGAGGTGAACAACAAGTGGAGAGAAAAGAGAGAGGTTGGCGTGCTTGATTGTGTTGTTGACACACAGACACAATTTGGGTAAGTTGGAGGCAAGCAACCGTAAAGTGTGTAAACAATGGGTGAGAGGTTGAGAGGAGGACACCGGCAGAGACTCTGGAATAAAATAAGACAGACAAATATTTATTTTCAGTCCCAAAACAGATGGGAGAAATTGTGCCAAATTCCATTTTCTGTTTAAGTAATGTATTACCCTAAAATATAAAAGAATGATATTCACATTTTGATTCCTGGACAGTGAGCATGGTATTATTAGGATAATCCACTCCAATTGATACAGTTATCAAAAAATAACACACTCCTAGCAGATTACAAGTTGTCATATTGGATATTCATTTCAGCTGCTTGTATCTGTGATCTGACTCTCATTCAAAACCCAAAATGAAGATTTAAGATGGTTAATTTAAAGCTTTGCCTTCCTGCTCAGCTCCAGGTCAGCAGCCAGTTTACCTCAATCTCACGTCCATTTTACTGTCACTCATGAACAAGAGCCCAAGACACATGAAATCCTTCACTTGGGGCAACAACTCACTTCCCATCCAGAGGGAGAAGTCCACGGTTGTCCGGCAGAGAGCCACAGACTCAGACTTGGAGCTGCTGACAGCGCTGATGAAGGCAACAGAATCACATCATCTGCAAAAAGGCTGAGACAAAATTCTGATATTCAAAAACCGGACACTCTTCTCAATGACGCTGTGCCTTGAGATCTTGTCCATGAAGTATCGGTGACAAAGAACAGTCCTGGTTGGAGTTCAACACCCAACAGAAATGTATTTGACTTTGTGCTGAGGACAGGGACACAACTCTCCCTTTGGCTATACAAGGACTGGATGGTTTATAGAAACAGCTCCGTCCACAAGTCCTCAAAACACATGTTGATCGGATAGTCCAACTCCAGTCTGTTGTTTCACGGCCAGGACAGAATCTCCTTTCCAGCATGTTGGAGGAAACTTTCCCAGGAGGCCGAGCAGTGTGATACCCCAGTACTTGCAGCACACCCTCAGTTCCACCTGTTAAAAAAATGGAAACCATCCATGTGAAGCCTTGCAGTGTGAATGCAGCCTTAATAATAAACTTTAATTATCTTTCGGGAAGGGGTGCATGAATGTCTTTAAAATTTCATGGAAATCAATCTGATATTTGTTGAGATAGTTCAGTCTGGTGAACCAGCGGACCAACACTGCCATCCCTAGAGCTATGTTGTGTAGTTCTACCCTTCCTACTCAATCCCAGAGCATTTGAAGGTACTTACCACACATTTCCTTGGAGAAGTTATCTCAGAAAAAGTATTTGAGTGTTTGGTTAATTTTATGTGTTAGTACCTATTAATGGCTAATTCGCCTTGAGTCAAATGTTTAAACCAGCTTAAATCTGAAACATTATAAGTAAACTCCACAATTTAAAGTGACCTCTTATAACCTTTCCATCTTTCTACCCTTGTGAAGACATTTCAGTCCTCATTTTCCTATCCTCAGTGAGGTACAGCACACACATGCACACAGGCGTGCACACACACTTAAACCCAGTCCTGCGGGTGTATTGCCAGGCGAGGCAGAGATGTCGCTCCCTCCATCTCTCTCTGGTGTGAGTGTGTCCAGTCCTCCAGGGGGAATCTCATCCTTCTTAATCCTATTAGTGGTGGGACTCAAGGCATGGCGGTCTACTCCTCTGGACCTGTCCACAGTCATTATCCTGACCTCCGCTCCACAGCATCTCCATCCCTCAACATTTATAAATCCACTACTTCATCTCTACCTTATTTTCCCTTCCCTTTTGTTTATTTCCCTCCTTTACCTCCCTTATTTTATTTGTTGTTGTGTTGTCTTTGTACCTCGATCTGAATTATCATACTTGTAATAAAAAAGTAAAGTTTGAGGGAAACAGAGAAACAAAAGAAGAAAAAAAAACTATTTGACGGGCATGTTTTTTCTGGGTAATTTTGTCCGGTGGGTGAACTCACCATGAGAAAACATTGAACAGATGTTTGTTTTAACAGAAAACACTCACTTGTGGAACGGCTTAAATCCCCAGGTCCCTCAGCCACTGCCACACATATAACTGGGCAGAACCAGTGAATTAGCTCACAGACTAATTGTGCCAGCGTTTCAGAATTTCATCTGTTTTTTGAGTTAGTTTAATCTCTACCAGGGTTTGACCAATTATTAAAAAAAACAAACAAAAAAAAACTATACAGGTGTTGAGGTCCAACTAATCTGAAAATCACCAGAGCGTCAGGGCAGTTCTTACAAAGCTCTGTCATCAACAATTCATGAGCTAACTCTGTTTCATATTTGGCAAAGAAAGAAAGAATAAAACAATGAAATGCAAAAGAGAAAGAAATGGTCCTTGCTGTCAACTTGATACCACGGCGAAAGCATTTTGAAATCCCAGAAGGTATTAGAAACACTTATTTGCAATTTGGATCTTGGATTTGAATGATGTAGCCATGCACATGGTATATATTACTGAGTAATTCCCTTCTGGATCAGCCTTGAAACGGCTGCACAGAACTCCACTTATCAAATCTGTGAAATGCCAGGAGATGCAGAAACCTTAACCGTCAAATAATCAACCCACAGAGCTTTTCAGACTAAAACCAACTTTTTAATTAAAAATCAAAAAACAGTAAAAGGATGCAATAAATAAGTCTTGAGTGGTAGTAAAAGTAAACAGTTTTATGGAGTAAATTATTGACAATTTGAAAATTTGAATGATTATTATTGAGTAACTAATGAGCTAGGTTGATCAAACATGTAGACCTGCAAAAAGTAATTGATTAATTGATTATTAATCAATTATTAAATTAATTACCAACTATTTTGCTGATTAATTATTTGGTTTAAGTAAGAAAAAAGTCAAAATTCTCTAATTTCAGCTTCTTAAATGTGAATATTTTAAGGTGGTGAATAAAATAAAACATTTGAGGACGTCATCTCGGGCTTTGGGAAACAATGATTGACATTTTTCCTAATTTTCTGACATTTTAAAACAAACAACTATTAATTGACTGATCCAGAAAATAATCGACTGATTAATCAACTATGAAAATAATCTTTAGCTGCAACCTTACAAACATGTTTGTGCCTGTTTTTCTGCAAAGTTTATTATGATGAGCAAAGCTGATGAAATATTCTTGCCAACGACACAGAAAGCCAGTTAAGATACTGGTGTAGAAATATTGTATAATGCTATGACTTTTCTTTTTGATAAACACACTACAGCAACCAACAGCAGGGACCAGGGTCTAAATTAAGTCCTGGTGAAGATGTTTCCTCCCTAAAAAAGTCCTTTTTCAGGAGGACTTTGGGGGTGGGGCTTGCACCCCTGAGCATTTTTGATCATTTTTGGTCGAGTACTCTAATCCTAATCTAATCTAATTTCACCCACCATTTTTAAAAATCTGTAACTGTTTTTGGTCAGTGTGCTTCAACACGTCAGTATGGAGGTATACTATAGTTTATAACTGAAGGACCAACGACAAAGTCCAGCCTTGTTGAGCATTTATGCTGAGGATGAAATCCAGTGGGAATTGGAAATGCTTTTTATTGCAGCATCATTGTTGTAAAATCATCCATCGCTTTTTCATACATCAGCCTAATTTTCACAGGTCTGAAAAGTAGTTCCTGGGTTTAAAAGTTGCAGGTACTTTGAAAGACTAACACTCATCAACATCAGAAAAGGAGGCATTAACTACAGTGAACATTTAGACAATCACTGCCCACAACATCTTCTGACCATGCCAACATACCTTTGACATATCAAGCCAGATTTGCCAGGCTGAATGTCATTACAAGAGGTTGATCCACCCCAGGTAGAAGGGGAAGAAAGCCAGGCTAAGTGCTAAGCTAACCCAGTTCCACTACCCAGCCTACTCGTGGCTAATTTCCAGTTGCAGGAAAATAAACTGGACTAAATAAAACTGAGATGAACCCAGAAACAGGAAATCTGAGACTGCTGTGCTTACATCTTTAGAGAGACCTGTCTCCACCGCAACATTTTGGATCAAGCCATTACACTTGATGGACAGACCACGCTCCACGCCAACACAACGCAGGACTCTGGTGAGACGAGGGGAGGTTGGATTCCCAACAACCAATACTCAAGGTCAACAAAACCAAGGAGCTGATTGTTGATTTTAGGAAAAAGGACATGAACACTCACACTTGTGTCTACATCGGTGGTTGTGACTTTGTATATTCATCGGTTTTGGTTGTCAGATCATATTTAAGGAAACAAAATCTCTGAAATCTGTTGACATATAAATGGGATATCTCTGGAAGACTAACGGCTATGTTTAGCAACCCTGTTCTTGGCAAAAATGAATTAAACCAGTCCCCTGATTAGACTTGGGAGTACCTTAAATACTCACTTAAACCAATGTGTGCAAAACACTTTTCCTCCACACCTGAAGGTTTAGCCAGAACTGGGAACAGCCAACAGTTTGGATGTTTTTTTTTTCTTTGAGTGTGTGTGTGTGTGCATGTGGTTGGAGGTCCTTTCCTGTCACTTCAATGTTCTTTACCTGCTGGAGGAGATGATGATCGGTCCCCTGTGCTCTGCTGTGAGCCTGGTGGATGACAGGATCTAACAGAGCTGATAAACACAGACGCCCCACAACCCAGTTGGCCTCGGTCCTGACAGTGACTGAACTGGCCTCAAATCGCCTTTGACAGGGAGCAGTGTCAACACACCTACAACACACACGCACACACAAGCCTGGAGTGAGCACACAACTGCACACACACACATATATAACACCATATGTGCTTGAAAACATATGCAAGTCCTTCCTCAGTGACAAGCGTGAGGTTAAGTACAAACAAACATGAAAATAAAAAGTATGGAGAAATACAAACACACCTGTTTGTTTTCACACAGCATGTCCAAACCCATTCTCGCAGAGGTGAGCTGACATCACCTCAAAGACACAACTGTCACTTCACCTGCAAATGCATGAAAATGATTTGTGGTAAACACCCACGTGTACAAGGTGCTCATGGCCTCAGGTCGGTAACTGACCGCCTCCACCTCCACCTCCACAGAGGCTCAAACACACACAGCCCAGAGCAGAGAGACTGATCCCTGAGCAGCTCATCACAGAGCAGGGCAACAAAACGACGCCGCCCTGGGTGAAAGGTAGGAACCTGTCAGGGTGAAGATAGGAAGGTAAACTGGCAGCAGACAAAACAACTTGTAAGATGATATTAATTGGGCTTATAGATGAGTCAGTCCACCTCATACGGTGCAGCTGCTTTTACCTGATGATATTTTCTTGTGAATTACTGAATGACGAGATCAATGATCTCAATGCTTTTTCAGAGGATTATTGTGCTTTAACCCATTAAAATAGTCGCATTCATTTTAAAGATTGGCAGAAAAGACACAGTATATTGTGCTGCAAAACATATAGCACAAATTTTAACCAAATTTCCATTTAATTGGTAGCCTGGGAACCAGATGAATCTGTCAAGCTCCCATTTTTCTTTAGCTATGCCAGATACCTCTGGTCCCCCTTCCACTCATACAGAATCCTACCATCCCTGGATCTGGTCAGGACAAGTAAAAACATTTATCTAATATGGGACAGAAGAGCTCAACAGGTCCAGATCTGAAAAGTCAGCAGGTCCATTCGGCACAACGCCTCAGGCACAGGAAACTCAGATCAAACTGTCAGACTTGGCAGTGCTGATCAAATATGAATCAAGATGATGTTACTGCATTGCTCATTTCTCATCTCTGTTTTTAGAAAAATATTTTAGTGTACTGTTTAGCTGTAATACAAGAAAGATTGTGATCAAGCGGCCACCAATTTCTGTCCTGCTTGAAAAAGGACCAAAGCTCTGCTTTGAGCTTGAGAAGCTGCAGCATTTATTCACTGACAGACTCAAACCTGCACTGTACATTTACTGCCAGATGGACAACTTCACTGTGGGTTTTGTCCATGGCTTTACTTCAGGACTTCTTTGCATCATTAACCCTACTATGCTGGCTGTTTCAGGTCAGGAAATACCTCCGTAAGCTGCCCAATAAACCACAAAGTCTTGCGTGCTTCACGTTATCACAGAAGATGGAAGTGGCTTTAAAGTTGACAGCAACTTTGATGGAAATGGGCCGAAAAATGCAAAAAGTAACAAGGAATGTAATTTAATAAAATGTAGCAAAGTACAACAAGTTATCTGCATTTTTAATTCGAATATATCAACCAAATATCAGTCACATACATACAGCACATACATCTCACTAAACTTTTTTCTCTCTCTATACCTCACCACCTCACTCCTTTAAACAAAACTCAACATTTTCCTTTTATCATTGCTCTAATTTTACACCAGGCAGTTAAAAAGTAAAAAAAAAAAGAAAAAAGTTTCCCCTCTGAAGTCTGCTTTATGCGGCAGCCTGGGGAGTCTGTGTTTTTAATTTTTTTTTTCTTTTTTACCTAGTCATCTCCGTATGCTCTGTAGGCAGTGGGGACCCGGGCCGTTCGTTTAATGTGGCGCGAGTGTTCATCGCACAGTGAGATCAAGAGCCAAACGAGCGCAGGGTGAACAAGAGCCCCATGAAAACCTCTCGCCAACTTTAATGGAACGATACCCTGCTGAGTACTGAGGACATCTCCGGCACACACACACACACACATACACACATACACACCCCAAATCAAGACATTTATCTTCAATGAAGTGAAAGGAGAATTAAAAAGAGATGTGGATGTGTACACGCACACATACGCTGAGAACGTTAGGCCTCCTTAAGAGTCCATTCAAAGTAATGGTATCAAAGCTATCGTTGAATGAATGAGACCACATGAAATAATGCATTTCAAGGTTCTTTGTCTTTTTTCTCCCACTGTAACACAGAGGTCATGTGTGAAGTATTTAAGCATTCAAATATGCTTTAAAACAGATGATGATCAGATATTTCAAATGATACTTGTAAGTATTAATTTCTTGCAAATGTATGTGAGCTAATTTAGAGATTAGCAAGAGCGTAGTGGGGAAAGGGACAGGAAAAGGAATAATAGGAGACAAAGGAGGAGAAATGCTGAAAGAGGTAAGTGGGTGAGGAGGACAAAAGAGAAAAGGAAAAGACATGGGGAATGGAGGGGAGTGATTAGTTTAGAGTGTGAAGACTTGATGATAATAGTCAATTTAGAGTGGACAGAAAAATGTAAGAGTCAACTGAGGTTGCACGGCCTGGTCAATCGGTCAAGCATGCAGTCTAGTATGTTGAAAAAGACGATTGTTGGACACATTCACCATCAGCCTCATAGTTAAAATTACACCTCTACATATAATATTTTAGTAATGTCAGCATAACTAAAGTAATGTGTAAGGTTTCCTTGTCTTGCTTATACAAACCACTGTGGTCTGGACTGGCCAAAAACTTTTTTCTGCATAGACAGACAAACCAAAACGATGAATTAAAATATAAAACTTGAGTGAAAGCTCAGGCCACAGACAGCAAGGATTTCTGCAAATGGAAGGATGGATGGATGATGTTGGTTTTTGATTGTTAAGATCTGATACCCAACATGTTCTCACTCCCAACTTGTTAAATAAGGCAGCTTGGTAAGTGGCCTTACACTCTAAGTACACCTCGAGCATCAGCTTTGCACATGCAGGGCTCTGCAGTCAAATTAGCAATAATAAATATGCAATGTGTGGGTTGACTTTCAACATAAAGGCACGAAAACTACTTGGGTAAGTTTAGGAGTTCCTTTATGTAACTTCATGTACATAATGTCACTTATGTTATGCATGTTATAAAACTTACATATTTAACTCAGTTTATATTCAGTTTAATTAATTTACCATTATTTTCACCAATAATAATCATAACAGTTGAAGATGTAGGTGTTGAGCAGCCGTTTCTCCTGGGGTGAAAGCCCTGTGTCGTACTGGCTGCAGAGCCAAAGCTGACCTGGTCCAGATTCTCCTCTCTGGATCAAGTGAGATGCCACCCAAGGAGTGTGACTGGGTAGCGTTAGGCTAAAAATATTAGGGTAAGCCAATCAAACTGGCCTGTTTTGGGCTGGACTAGAGGTGGAAATGGACATCCAATATTTGTTTGATCCACCCACCCAACCAACCACCTGTTCTTTATAGTATTACTACCACTATTCAATGGCAGACGAGACGGGTACCTAAAGTGTCATAATATGAGCACAGGGGCTTTGACCAAGCTGCTGTATTTAATGCTTTGGGAATGAGATGCAAATGGACACTGGCCAGTTTTTTCATTTGGTTTTTCTACTCTAACCAAAGCAATACATGACCATATATGAGGTACTTTTTATTGTATTGACACCTGTTGACATAAGCATTGATAAAATAATTAATGTAGTTAGCTTTAAATGAAATTGATACATGCAGCTTCTGTATTTCTCAAAATAAAGGCGAGGAGGTCAGGATGGAGAATGAACACTGAACAACCTAACAACAGTTACTGTGCAATCTTTGTTTTCGTTCACCACGTCTTAACCATAGTTTATTTGCCATAACCATGGTTTTTCCCCTACTGTATTTAAATGATGATTCTGCAGAACCATGCATGATCCACATTCTCCATGGCAATACACAGACGCGTTCGCCGGACACGTGTTTCTTCTGTTCTCACAACATCACTTTGTCTACATTTGACAACAAATCAATAACAGATTCACCACTAAACAAAAGAATGTTAACTCTCAGCTGATGGTGGATTTTTCATGTACTGGCATAGAATGCCATCTTAAAGTCAAGTGCGCTGCAGCATATTTGAATATCTGAGTGTAAAAATAATTTGGCAGCCTTCAGACTGACCATAGTGCGAACATTCAAAATGTCATGTTATCCCCCTCTTAAGTTCCAACCTTGTCCAAAGTCCAGTTTCCATTGCCGAGGAGGAGCTGGACGGATTCCCAGCCTGGTTCTACTGGGAGGCTTTCTGCTTTCTGCTCCACACCTCCTTGTAGTAACAGTTTATTCCAAAACCACGGCTACCTCCTTTCACACACCTCCTACTTATACTGCACAGCTACATATGCATCCTCGGCTATGGTACACAAACATCCAGAATTGAGTCATTTCGTTTTTTTAATTTAGGTTTAAAAAATCAGCTAAAATATTATAACATTATCTACTATTTCTTTTCTCTCTTTTGGAGTCAAGTGAGTTTTTTATTAAGCACATGATCTGTCTCAGAATATGTGAAAATATCACAAAATCTCTGAAAAATATTGTAAGTGATAGAAATATGTTATTTTAACACTAATGTGACATTGGATTGCATTTTTTATAGTGTACTTCCCAGGCCCAGTGCGGGTGCTGTCCATTGCCAGGCGAGTAATGTGACACAGGCTATGAACATGCACACACAGTGCAGGCACACATACAGTATTTGGAGACTTGTGTGCAAAGTTGAAAGCGGCACTTATGGCACGATAATTAACTTGGACTCTTCCTCCGTCGCAGTGCCCCCTCCCGCCTCTCATTAATCACTAACACTGTTTGTCTTTCTAACTCTTGGATGAACCACTCTGAAAATATGGTCAGAAGTCTCCAACAACTTTTTTGCTTTCCCAGACTGGCAGATGCTGACCATTTGGAGAAACAAAAACAGAAAAACAAACATGAATCCCCTCTTGTAATCCCTTCATTACTGCTCCTGTTTTAAACCCAAATATTCCTGAACTCGCTCACACAAAATAATCTCCAGTTCTTACTGGTGTATTTTCTTTTATGGCATATGAAAGTGTGCGTTCTTGGCTGGAGTTCAATTCAGTCGTCATGCTGTGGCGGTGAAAGTTGAAGGCGATGGCGTTAATGCCTCCTTGTGCCACAGGGTCGGAAGCCCTCGACATCGGCGGGGCAGCTTCTAACCCAGTGCTTCTCTGGTGTCAGAACATGTTAGCCCCTTTCTCCTGCTCCTGTATGCTGAAATATTATGCCCTCCAACACAACTGGCCAAATCATTCTGATTTCTCAACAATGGCAGTGTACATATGGCTGCACTTTGAGAGGTTGGAACCATGACAGGGGTGAGAACATTCGTCCACAGCGACGGAAACGGCTCAGGGCTTTAAAAGTATGTCTTGGTGTAGAGAGCGAAACTGGCGTGTGTTCTATCCACTGTTTTAAAACAAAAAATGTAAAAATTGCATGACTTGATGGAAGAAAATTTCAATAAGCTAATTGCCTCCATGATTAAAAAAAAAGCTAATACTACGCTACTTCGACTAATCAGTCAAAATGTCAGACAAACACACCGGGATTTTTTCCATATTCTTTTAAAAATGTTCGAAACAGAGGCCAGAATTTAAACAATCACTGCCACGTTTGCTGTCACTTCATACATTCCCGCTTTCATATTGAAAGTCTTGTGAAAGACAGCTTGAAGATTGTTTGTGTGGTTCAATAATTTGATGCATCTGGTGAGAAAAGTGGTTTGTTTTGGCCTTGGTTTGTGAATGCCAAAGAGCGAGTCCATTCTTTTTAGTTTTCTTGAGGTTTATGTATCATTAATGTTGACTCGAACGTTGGTCTAAGTACATATGTTTTAGCCTCAAAAGGCTATTTTCCCATGCCCTTCCAAAAACTTGTTCCCACATGACCTGGCATAAGTTTCTGCGATGCTAAACCCTGATTCAGACAGGCGAAGGGAGGGCATCAGCACTCTACCTACATCACCACTTCTGAACAACAGTTAAGTGGGAATTTCCTTTTTAAACACCCTTTAAAGGAGGAGCTGGGAGGCTCACAGAAGATGTATAATGCTCTAAAACAGACTCCAAAGAGGGACTTGTACACACATAAGTTGAAAAGTTGTTTCCTTGGTCAGTTTTCAGAGCAGACGTCAATTGGGGAAGGATTGTGATTTGGCCAAAACCAGACTTCAGCTGGTATCATGCTTTCCACATCAGCATGACATAAATGTGGTCATCAGAGGATGTGGACTTCTGCGTACCCCAACTTGTTGTACCCACACAGACTTATCCATGCGGCCACTACAGATGCTGATACCACGTATGTGTCAAACACAGACGCCACAAAGTTGTATAAACAGAACTAATAGGCGTTGGTGTTGCCTGCAGATGTCCGTGTACATTTGTTTGTGAGTATAATCCAGCCTCAAGGGTCTACAGCCACGTTAGCAGCTCTTGCAAGGAGTACTGTGAGCTTAATGCTAATGTCAGCATGTTAACCTGCTCACAATGAATGATGGTAATATCAAAGTTCTGTAGGTTTTTAGCCCTAAACCAAAGTACTGGACATCTCTAATTATATGTTTTGGTGAACTAGGTTGTTTCAGGCATTGAAACTGTGTTTCTGAGCGGAACAGGATAAGCAGGTGGGACGTGACGTTGGGAGGAATTTGATTTAAACACTGGAAAGTGGGTGTGATAACCCAACATACCATGCTGTTGCTAGCTGGCTAATTAATGAATCTTAGCTCTGTGCCGCTAAAAGCTGAAGATTGATTGATGGGTGGATGTATTGATATTACTGAGTGAAACTGGTTGGTTCAAGCCTGCATAAGCAAACGTCATATTTTGTTTTACAGGAAGAGACAAAGAAATGTAATTTTTTGTATTGTTTTGGCAAATATTGTTACTTGCACATATGACTGTTTATGTGTTCTGAATGGGTTAAAAAAAAGCATTTTTCATTTCATCTCGACTTTAAAAAAAAGATTGATTCCTTTCACTTACATGAGGAATTTGATTTGATCTACTTTCAGTCCTTCTGTCTTTCTGTCTTCCCCCCCCTCTTTAGCTCTATCCTTGGCTTCATCTTCTCTTTCCAGTCTGCACATTTTTAGCTCTCCACTTTCTCCCTCTCTATCTGTCTCCAGTCATCCCTGGTAGCCCTCTGTCATCCATTGGCCAAGCTGGGACTGAAGCCAGGCTGGCTGAGCCTGGAATCCTGCATGGCCCGCCAGGCTGGGCTTGAATGGAGAGGCAGAAAGGACCCTGGCTAAACTGGCACACACATCACAGAGTGTTGGTAACAGCTCCCGTATGCCAAACACTATATCCTCTAATATAACTAATTTATCTGAGAGAAGGAGGCTGGTCAGGGGGGACAGAGAGACAGCAAGAGGGACAATCATAGATAGACAAGCTCTCAGATCAACAATCATTGGACCCCTGAATGGTTCTGTCATTTTGCTCTAACCGAGGGGAGCTGGCTCAGTGTCAGGCATGTGATATTGTGGGTAGATTATTTATAACATCTTATATATATTCTCTGTTTGGCCCCACAAATTGGCCATCAGATTGTCTCTTCCCTTCAAAAAAACAAGTCTGTTCTCTCTGTTGTTGATGCCCAATGGCCCGTAGGCTGGAGATATACTTGCTTTTTAACCACGTGTTAAAAAGACTCCACATGGACACAAGATTCGCGAGGCAGCCATAATGCATGTGCAAAAGTGTGGTTAAAAACAAGTTTATGTCTGGCCTTAGTCTAACTCCTTGCCATTTCTACTGGTTTAATATGAGAGGATGTGCATTATTTTATTACAGAATACTGAAAGAAAAGAATAGTCAAAGAGTTAAATCAAAGAGGCCAACATATCCTGACTTTTACCTTATTTTCACTGAACCCACTTAGTACTTGAATTTCAAACCTAGGTTTCTTAATAAGTTACATTTGAACCAATCCAACCAGAGCTTGAAGCCTGAAGCTTTACACAACAACATCAGGTTTGGGTCAGTTACCTGTACCTTATCTCAACTCCGAAGCTGTTGTACCCTACATTTCCCATGATGCAACTCAATGTCGTTTTTCACTGGACACTACCTAACCCACGTCTTTCAAGTCTGAAGCTCAGATAACCCTGGTGACATCATTAGGGGTTATTTCCTTAGACTTGATCTAAGTGATCTGTTGAGAGTCACAGAAGACGTTACACTTTCTTTTTCATAGACTGAGTACTACTCATTACCCATTTCCAGTAATAATAACATAATAATAATAATAATACATTTTATTTATATAGCACAAAGTACCAATGGCACCATAAATAAACAATATACAGAACTGGCAAGAAAACGTATAAAAGTAGAGACTTAAATGAGGAAACAGATCCAGCCATCCGAATCTCCTCTGTAAAGTTGTTCCAGAGTCAGAGTCACACTAGCAAATGCTCTGTCACTCTTTTTTATTTTTAGTTTTGATATGAGAATCGCCACATGTGCAGTATGAAGTATGTAGTACTGACCTCTTGAGTTAGACTGTTTCTTCTTTATTCATGATTTTTTGAGCAGATCTGAAATATGTCTCAATGATAGAATGGAGCCAGAGTATAAACTAAAGTGCATAAGCAGTTAATATTAGCAGTGCATTTGATGAGAAGACTTTTCAGTAATCTGGGTCATTTTGTTGACCCACCACATTGTTCACAAGCGAAACCGACTCATGAGCGACACCTCCCCGACCTCCACCCCCCCGTGGTTAGTTACGAACGTACATTCAGCAACTCTTTCAGTCCGAATCATCCCAACAGTCACTGCTCATTTCAGCTCCAACAACCCAACACGATAGAAAAAAAAAATAATAACATCATGTCGCAGACTGAAAGGAACAAGTTTATTTTTGGGTAGGTCACTGTTCCCTGGTTCTGGTGGCTCAAAAATGCCCATAAAAGTCCAGTAAAGCTGCTGGGCGGGGTGCCCAGGTTTCAGGTCATAGTGTTTTACAGCATTTCAGACCAGAGGAAAATTCAAATTTTTTCACAATTTTGAAACATAATTCTATATACTTGGCTATTTATTTTTTTATCATTCAAATTTGGTTGGTTGGTTAATAACACATTTTTTTCTGTGGCCAGAACACGTACTCATTATTGGTTTAGACAGACTTTAACCAAACCTTAGTGGTGGAGGAACAGTCATATAAATCATTTCTCTGGGTTGACTAATACACGGTAAGTCATTTTGGTTGGCTGAGGACTTGTGTGAGTCAAATGTGGATTCAACCCAGAAAGGTTTTGGGCTAACACCTAGACAAACCTGAACAAATTCTACCAACCAAATACAGTTGTTAAGAGGAATTTGTACTCATATGTCGGGTACAGTCTTTAATTATATGGTATATTTTACAGATTGTGTCATTTTGGTAGGATATGATATGAAAAAATTGTCGGAATATCATACAAACCAGGATGAGACGACAGTCCTGCGCTATGTTAAGCTGAAGTATCTGGAGAAGCTCTACCGCGAACATTTTTTACTCATCATGTAAAGCACTTATTACGATTATTATAAAAGAGTCTGCGGACAGAGATGATTACACCGCTCCGAGACAGAACAACAGTCAGAGAAGGAGAGAATAGAGTGCAGTATGTCACGTCTGGTAGTGTGTCAGCTCAGCCAACGCCTCCCCACTTACCCCAGACCACATACCAGTCTGGCTAGCAGGCTGTGCCAAGGAGCCCATGCTACTGCATTAAGACTTATCCCTCAAAACTCTGCATGTGTGTCTGTGTGTGCATGAGTGACATTTAGACTCCTCCATTGCCATTTATGTTGGCATCACAGTGTATACCACAGAGGCACGGTGCCTGAGCCAAGTGTTGCTGATGACTCTCTTTATCCACTGCAGTATGTAGGGTTGGTAAAATCACATATACACACACAGACACAAGCACACATGCACACACAGTGCAGCGATTAAGAATAGCCAACTGGCGCAGATGGCTGTAAAAATATATTTGGAGCCATAAGCCTTGAGGACACTGTAATGAAAACTACCCAAGTAAGAAACTCAGAATACCAGAAAAAAATGCTGCAGTTAGGCAGCAATTAATAACCAGTATATTATTATACAAGTTGGATGTCTTCAGTTTATGAAGTCTCAAATAAAAATACACTCCCACAATGCATCACAGAGCTCAGAGAATTAGTGTTGTTCGTTTGTTTAACATTCATTTATTCATTTGTCATTCATTTAATCATCATGTTGGCTATTAATGCCTTCACGTGGAACGAACGGAAGCACAGTATGTTATAGTGGGAATGGGAAAATTAAAATAAAAAAATAATAAATATCAATATTCTGTTCTCCCTTCAGTTATATTGAAAACTGCAGTGGGTAGATAGAAATATGAGAATTTATTTATTTATCATTTTAATAACATTCACAATAACTACACATAAGAGAGTATATTTATAGTTTAGGTAACCACTGTCATATTATTATTGTTCACATATGTTGCACATAACACTTTGTTTTTCAGGAACCTAATTTCATAGTAAGTTGGAGGTAATTAAGTAAAATTCTAACATTTACCATAAGATTTCTATATATTTTCCAGAGATCAGATCAGTTGGGATAACACTTACTTAACACAACAGGTGTGTAACTGATTTGTTGCAGCTTAATTTCCAGCTAGTTTCTGTCAAACTTCTGCTGATTATGCCAGCCTATTTTCCAACTAGTCAATGCCTAACATTTGCTGACCATGCCAGCTTATTTTCAACTAGTTTCTGCTTAACTTCTGCTAATAATGCATTTTTTTCTGCTGCAATGCCATTTTAAATTCCAATTAATCTCTGTCTAACTTCTGCTGGTCATTTCAAGCTTAATTTCCAACTAGTTTCTGCCTAACTTCTGCTGATAATGGCAGCTTAATTTCCAATTAGTCTCTGTCCAACTTCTGCTAATCATGCAGCTTAATTTTCTACTAATTTGCCTAACTTCTGCTGTCCTTGTCAACTTAATTTCCAACTATTTTCTGCCTACCTTCTGCTGATCATGCCAGCTTAATTTCCAACTAGTTTCTCCTTAACTTCAGCTAATAATGCCACCTTAACTTCAAACTAGTTTCTGCTGCTATGCCATCTTAATTTCCAATTAGTCTCTGTCTAACTTCTGCTGACTTAGCCAACTTAATTTCCAACTATTTCCTGCCCACCTTCTGCTGATAATGCCATCTTAATTCCCTACTAGTGTCTAACTTCTGCTGAGCAGGTCACTAAATTGAAGTGAGCATTGATCTTGAAAGACCTTTTGGCACACTTTTGCACAACATGATGAGATTAAGAAATATATATTTCTCAAAAATAATCCTACAGGCACAAACTATATCAGTTCAGTTCAATAATGCCAAGCACAAGCATGAACCTCAGAGCATATGTGAAACAAGTTGACATGATGCCTCCATTATAGTCATTATACACTCAGTCACACTTCATACATACAGCACATGTTCTGCCATATATTAATATTACATATTAGATTGCATAAGCAGCAGTATGCATGCACACATGTGCTTGCATGCAATTTATTATAAATATACATATTTACAAACACTCCTGCTTCAAATAAGTGAAGAAAGTAAAACAATTGTACAGTTGTACTTTTTTTGTAAGATTTTCAGACCCAAAACTTGAAATGTTATAATAAGTTGGGTATTTGTCAGGGCGTGTGTGTATCTGTGTGTGTGCAAGCATGCGAGAGTGTGTGTGTTGGAAGGAGAACATAGCAAAGTAGTGCAGTGTAGTGCCACAGGGCACCTTAACACCCAGGCCAAATCCAAAGTGAAACAATAATTCCACTCTACTTCTGTTCTGTCATGTTGAGAAATGTAATTTAAGGCCAGTGAGTTCTGACCCCAAGGCTTTACTGTACACCACGCTTCCTCCATGAGCTCAGTGTGTGCATGTGTGTGTGTGTGTGTATGGAAGTGTGTGTGGGGCCAGGCAGACCCCAGGTTATTCTCTGTCCCAATGGTGATTTTAGACAGCTGTGTCCCTCACTTCCTCTGCCCTAGAGACACACAAAACACACACACACACACACACTTAAACACACAACGTTTAAAAAGGAATTGACCGCCTCGAATTCTCACCTGCGTGACATGGACGAGTCATAATTCTTTGTCAAAATGAAATTAAAATAAGCATATTTTCCTGTTGCATGCCTGATAAAGAGCAGCTCTCAGCCTCTTCCTCTGACAGTGGGAGCACTGGATGAAAAATTCCCAAACAAGCCGAGGAAAGTGTAGATATTTTGAGGTCCAAAAAAGAGCATCTTGTTGAACTGTGGTACTTCAAAATGGTACTGCCAGTATTGAATAAGAAAAGCTTAGCTGTATTTCTGCAGAATGGTACGGCTCGACTGTACTTGTATTTGGTTCTTTTACTTCCTTTTTCAGCTGCAGATAGTATTCCCTCAACTTAACTTGTCTAATGACACCATTCTGACACTGACACACTGCAAACTACACTGTACATTTACTGCTAGACTGACAAAAGCACTGCCCCGCTGCATTGCTCTCTATCCCTCAACCACATACTAACTATACACACAAAAAAGGAGCTGCAGGGCTCATCTTGACAGTCCTCCGGCATTAAAATAAAACTTTCTAGTCCACCAAACAATATAAGAGAAAGACATAACAATGCTCTATGCAAATATGTCTAATATCTAATATTCTGTCTTGATGCAGACAGATACGTGGAGGCACAACTACCTGGTGATGCACAGATAGGGGGCAAATTTCTTGTTTTTTTTTTTTAGTTTCTTTTCCTCAAATGAGGGCAGATAATTTAAGATAACTGATCTAAAAAGGTGAGCTCAAATTGCTTTTTAAAACAAGCACAAGAAGAGACTTTAGCATTAGAAGAATGAAGATGTAAATAATTTAAATAGTTAGCAATAAAACTATATAAACTTAAATGCATGTGTACTTATATAAGGTGATGATGTGTGCAATTCTGGTAATTGACACAATTCTCTTTGTATCACTCGCTATTTATTGTCCGTCCATCTTCATATGTGTGTGTTTGTGTGTGTGTAACTCTCTGTATCTCTCTATCTGTGTCTGTCTGCCTGTTTGTGTGTGTTTGGTCCAGACAGGAGACTCTCTGTGTGATCTGGGGCCAGGCAGGGTCTTGCTATGGTTAGTAAGGTCATGGCAAGCCAAGTTACTGCCTAATTAGATTACTGCACACATCCTGCTTAGAGGCTACACAAACACACATGCACACACACACACACACACACACCACAGACACACACATACATGCAGGCCAATCCACACATGTACACACAGTCAGTGACAGAAACACACGCACAGAGAAACAGTCACACACACACACAGCCACACACACTTTCTTCTTCTTTATTGAGCCTTGTATGTGTGTGTTTGTGTGTGTGTGTGTGTGTGTGAGAGAGAGAGAGAGAGAGAGAGAGAGAGAGGGACAGGAAGAGGGTGGCCCAGACTACAGCTGACCCTTTAAAGGCCTTGACCAGTGTGTAGCCCAGGAACATCTGCAGGTCACACACACACACACACACAAACACACACTCACACTGCAGAATGACATTTCCTGTCCATATTACAAAGAAGATCAGTGGATCTAAACAAGCCTTGATCTTTTTGTACATTGATTCATTCTTGTTTTCTCTGCCGCTCCTCCACACCGAGCATGTATTCTGATTCTGATTTACAACCTACAGGAATATTCTTCACTCAGATAAAGAAACTTTTAGCATCAAATAAAGAAATATGTTGGGAGGAACCGGGAAAGGCCACAGAGCAGGGACGTATATCAGCAGGGAAAAGACAAAAAGTGAAAATACATTAACATGAGGCAGACGACACCTGCTCAAGAACACAGTGGCACCAACCAATGTTGCTTTTTCACATGGACACCATCTGGAAGGGCTGAAATGGCTGAGAAGTGACAGAGCTGCTTCTATAATATGAGAATTACAGGATATACCAACCAGTGAAAAGCACATTTTAACAACCAGGGCCTTATATTTGTCGCCTGGATTGTCATTTTTGTTATACTACGACATTTTACTTTACAAATATAGAATAGCAACTTCATTAAGGCAAGCAGCACAAGCACATTTAACTACATTATCTAAAGCACTTCATTTGGAAGTGAAGACAAAAGTGTTGCTGCCCTGAAATGTCTGTTTCATTTTAATATCACTGTAAATGTACGTGCTGCTTTTCATTAGAAGGTAATTCTGGAAAAACAAAACAGATAATATAATAACTGTAATTTTTGCCTTTGCTATTGCCTGTTTTATTAAACTGCAGGAATAGAAGATGGCCATCCCATCCCTAAACTCTGCTAAACTCTGCTGTTTATGTTTTCTGATGACAAAGATGAAAGGATGATCAAGCTGATAAATGAAAAGAGGCCCAAGTGCAACCATCTGGAGGTATAGTTCTTTAATTATTGCAAGGATCTGGCTCATATCTCTGAGCATACTTTACAGCATTTGCCTCATACATATAGTGTCCAGATACATCTAATCTTGCATATAAATTAGTGAAAATATGTGAATATGCCTTTATGACATAATTTGGTTAAAATATGACATGTGTGGCTTAACTACATATTCTGATGGTGGTCTCAATCTGAAGGTGAGATATGCTCCAGATTTGAGATTTTACAATGCCGTGATCAGAGAGCATCCAACATGGATTTTATCATATATGTGTCAAATTCTCGGGCAAAACTGTCCCCAGATTGTGGGGAATTTTGAACTGTGGTTCTTGTCAGTGTACAGTGCATCCTGTTTGCAGAAGCAGCAGGAGTACTGGTGTGGGCAGCTAAGCACTGTACTGCTGTGGACAGGGTCAGCAGCAAAATGTATTTTACTCACCTCAAAAAATCAGTATCAGTTTGAGTGTATACTATATTTAGAATATCTCACAGCTTTACCTTGCTGTCAGACAGTCTTTGCCTGCGGGAACCTGCTGTTATGTAATCTAAAGGTGGCACAGTGGAATCCAAGTTCGGACATGGTCTTTCTGTGTGCAGTGTGCCTGTTCTCCCCGTGCCTGCATGGGTTTCCTCTGGGTGTTCTGGTTTCCCTCGCCATCAGAAACATGCATGTGAGGTGAATTCTCCAGTCAATACCCCGGTTGGTCCCCTGTGCACTGTACAGTAGCTGTGCACTGCTCTGAGTACCAGGATGGGTTAAATACAGAGACTGAATCTGTCTGGGCATCTATGAAAGCAGTTGCTGTTCTGCTGCTGAATCAGTCACTTAGTTTGTTTGTGTGTGACTTCTGTGTTTTAAAGGATTATTTGGAATTTACATCCACAGAAGTTGCACAGTCAAACAAACTAACTTATCGAGGCAGCAGTAAACTATCAATTCCTGCTACTCCCGCTGATTCTCCAAAATGGGAGTGTGCCGAATGCCATCTACAACCACACTTTAAATAATCCAAAAATATCCCTTTAAGTAATGCCATACTGTTCCAACTGCTGTCTCGTACCATCTTTTATTTATCTATGATTCAGCTTGATTGCAAATTTTTCTTTACACGCTGATATGCTATTTGTTCTGCGGTGTATTTCACATTCTTTTGTGATATTTTCATCTTTTATTTTGTCAGTAATCACCTTGACTTGCTTATTTCTTGTCCGCCTAGATCCAAACTCGTCCACGCTAAGCAGAGTTGCCTCGTTTGATTTTGTGCTGTGATCTTGCTGGGCAACAGTTTGTTTTCCCTCCAGTCATTATTATATGCAGATTTGAGATGTTTTACATTTTTGTCTATATGGTGATCGATGCTTCTTTACAGAGATGGTTTTGATGACTTCACCTCAGACCTCTGAGGTGTCTTTCGTATTTATAGCTCGATTTAATACAACTTTTCAGGAAATTTTACAGGAAACTTTTTACTGGACTTATATAATTTTCCTTCCTTCATGATTAGCTGAGGTAGAGCAGCGGGTATGAAGAGCAGCAAGAGATAAGATTTTAATAACCCACCAGTTTCTGTGCAGTTAAACGCACAGTCCTCCTCCTGACAGGCTCCTGTCTCGCTTTGCCCTCTTCCTTCATCCCTCCTTCTGCCACATGCTGCAAGACGACCGATCCTTAATTGTTGCTGTAATCAGTGTGATTCATATTGCCTCATTAATATGCCTGTTGTTCACACAATCTTCCCACATGTCTCTCTCCTCACTAATGTATCCCTTCCGTCCTGCACCGCTCTCCTCTCTCCGTCTCCTCACTTCCCTTTTTATCTCTCAATCCACTGTCCCTTTTCCCCTCTTTTCTCCCATTTCCATCTATTTATTTCACCCGCTTTACATGACCCCCTCCCTCCCTCTTCTTGTTCACTGATCACACATAAATTAACATTGAAGGCTTCCGTAATTGCTTATGTAAAAACTCACACTAATGCACACAGCGCTCCCTATTTAACAGGTCTAATTTTATCCCCCTGCACCGTATCACCCGCCCCACTAATACACACGGTTTTTATGCTAAATGATTGATGTCTCACCATACCACATTTTCCACTTCATTAATAAAAAATGGTGTCTTTATTTATTAATGGGTAATATACATATACATGTATTTATGATTCAATTAGGGCAGCGATGGAACTGCAGTCGGGATCTATAAGAGGGAATTTACTGTGTAAGCTTAAAGATCTAAGTGCTTCGTAATGTATCTGTATGGGGGCACCGCTCCTCTGGCCATGCAAGACTTGATAGCACTGTACAGTGAGGATCGCTGTGTGTTAACACATGTGCAAAGTGTTTAACACATGGCCATGATGTGAAGGAACTACGACTAAGTCATTTAGTTCTAAATAAAGCAAGAAAAAATGGCTAAATTGTGCATTGAAGATTAGTAATAAGTAGACTCAGTGAGGGAATCAAACAGATCCTGATTTAGTGCTAAATAATCAGAAAGGGAAATAGTTTAAAGCTACTACAAGGAGTTTTTGACTGGTTATGAAACTACCTACATGAGGAAACAAGACCACACACGAGAAGAACGACTATGACTCTGTTTCCCAGGTAAAGTGACAGTGAGTGGTCTGTTAGCCACTTAAAAAGAAGCAGCTTGAGATTTTTGTTTTGATGATCTTAATTTTGAGATTATGTTTTGTGGTTTTGGCGATGAAAAAGTTACTGCTTTTGTCTACAGGGACGCCCAAAATCAACACAATATGGAAGTTCCTTATAGCAGCTTTAAGTAAAGTAAAAATACAGATTACTTCTTTAGATTCTTCTGGGTTTTTATTGGTCACTGCTTGTGGTTAGTTACTGATACTAGTTATGATTGGCAGCAGGTTGGGAACTGAAACCAAGGGCAGGTCGAATCAGAATCGCTTTATTTGCTAAATGTCCAAAGTACACAGGAATTTGACTTGGTTATGCAGCAGTAGGACAAGAAACTAAAATGTTTAACTTTTTAACCTTTTAAGTTACTCTCTTTAAAGTTAGATGCAAGAATTATGTACAAATAAGAACACTATACAAATCGAAAATAATCCTTGCAGGGAGGTTGAAACATGGATGTATTAAGAACTCAACATCATTGTAAATGAGGGTAACCTCAATCATTCTTCAAGTTTAAATAAAGGTTTGAATAAAATTTTAAAAAGTAAAAAAAAAAGGAGAGCTGGATACATCGTTCAAAGATGGCACAACATTCATTCCTGGATTGGATGTAGTACTTACATGCGTGCAGGTCTGTGAGTAACTGATTGCATGTGTGTTAGCTGCTAGGCTAGCAGTGTGTCAGCTTGCATTAGACTTTTTAAAGGCATAATATCCAATAATTTCCTATAAAATGATGCATAATCCCTTTCAGTGACCACTTATGACCCATAAGAAGTGCGTGGTGGTGGCTGTATCTGCAGAGACCCCTGTCATCTGTCTGTGCTTCCTGAATTTTCCACATTATTGCTGTGTTCAGGGTGTTTCACCAGCCAAAAATGCTGGTATTTAATGTACTGGGATGTTGTGGTGCATTTACAAACAGCTTGGACAAATCCTACTGATTTTAAATCAGTATGTGTGACTGGATGATAAAGAAACCACAGACAAGTGTGAACTTGGACCTGTCGTTGGATTCAATCCTAGATCATTTTGATCCCGCTGTGACCAGGAAACCTTTGTGGGTTCTCTCACGAGACACGTGTTGGACAGTTTGAATCTTACAAGATCAGATAGAGCCATGGGTGCCCAGAGCAGGCTGATAGTACTGAAACAGACATTTAAGAGCATGGACATTGGAGTTAATTTAGATTTGTGTCATGTTATTAAAAATTGTGTAGAATCTACCACAGACGGTCATTTGGGGGGTCTATTATAGGTTTAATAGATTTTTTAATGTGAGAACAAATGGATTGTTTCACTTCAGAGAGGTAAACCTCAGTAGTATCTAATCTAGACTGTAGTCTGATCAAAGTTTATGACACAGGCGAGCGTGGTGGAGTGCTACACTCAGTACACAAGACCACAAAAACCTTCATATTGTGGGAAAAATAATCCATGTTAGGGTCTAGGGTAATACAAAAAAAATAGCATTGGGAGGTAGCATGTGTTCTCAGATATCTTTCTCCAGTTATATCTAACAACTCTCCCCTTTAACACAACACACACACACACACACACACACACACACACACACACACAATAACAGGTTTACCAGCCTCGTAAATCAAGTCCCAAGGAGGACACTCATTTGCCTGAACTGTTACTGTTGGGCAGTACTGTGTACTAAATTAGCCTATATTAGCAGGTCTTTTTTGTAAGTGTGTGTGTGTGTGTGTGTGTGTGTGTGTGTTTGTGTGTGTATGTGTGTGTGTGTGTGTGTGTGTATCTGACCGCTAACCTAATAGAAGTCGCTATAACCCTGCTGGCGGAGAGTGTGCAGCAGCAGGGCTAATAGAAAGATAATGAGTCCGTCCATACTCACGCCTCTATTAAATCTCTTCTTAATACTCTCTCCCTGGAACAGCGGGTGTATTAGAGCCCGCTCCTCCTTTATGACTGCAGCGTTATGAGAAAAGTGAACCATCAATGAATATTCATGGTCCAGCAGAGCTAAATACTTCTTACAAACCCTTTCTGTTTACAGTGAGAACTGAAGGTGTTTCAGAGGCAGAGAACTTACAGGAGGTTGCAGAAATGTCCAAACAAGAGGTAAAACTACCCTGCATGCAAATACTGAATGTGAAAAATACAATAACACATTAGAAAATGTTTGGTAACAGTACTGGAGCATCAAACTAAGGCTTCACTGGCCAGAAGGGCACTCAGTGCAGACCAGCACCAAAGTCCAGTCTTTTATGATATGCAAATCTGCAAGTGCGACCGCTGTATATTTCTGGATATATTTTCAAAATTAACAAGGATCCTGCAACATATAACATCTGTATGAATGTGTAATCAAAGCTGGGGTGACCAGATGAGAATGGGTGAAATTCAGGACAGGGTGTGCGATGTCAGAAGGATTAAAATGTCAAGAGTAATATAGAGTAACATTTCATTTTCACTGTGGCTTAGATATAACAGTCAGACTTCAGATGGACGTCTAAATTCATCGGTTGCTCAAAGCACTTTAGTCCTTGACTATCTTAGGTAGGATTACAGCACAATGAATTCTGGGTAAATTAAGACCCTTTTCAAAGTCTGAGTCTGAGTGATCGCATCCAACCGCTCGGCTACTTTTATCCCAGCTGAAAATCTGTGTTTTTTTGGAGGAATTCAACAGTTACAAGGATGTTTTACTTGGAAAGTTTAGCGAAGAGTGTAACAATACAAAAATAAAAGAGAGGAACATTAAAGATGTTTAGAAAAAAAAAAATATATATATACATATATATATATATATAGAAAATCATAATATGATGGAAAATGGTCAGAATTACGATGAACTTGACTGAAATTTTTGGGTAAAAAAGGTAAAAACATGTAAAACCTGCACGTGTTCTTTATGTCTCGTTCTCATTGTGTTTTGATCTGTTTTAATCCGAAACACCCACCATTAAAATTCTCAAAAACATAAAAATGTGATGATAGCAGCAACTAACAAATAACCCTGTACTGACCCGTTGGCTTAAACCGAGGATGTTCTCTTCCATTGACGTGGTTCTGTTGTGCCAGACACACGTTCTAAATAATAATACACAGATTTTCTTTCCCTTTTTCTTCTTTTCCAACCTTCTGGGTTTAGGAAATCTAAATCATACAGACACACAAATTCCAGTTAATGGATTTGTCACCCCGTCATTCACGACACCTTGGAGAAGCAATGTGGCTTTTGTCCGATGTTACCAATTCTCCAGCATTGAATTAGAGCACAAAGCGCACGCACATATTCACACAATCTGCATCGCGCTTTATGTCTCTTTCAAACTCACACATACGGACGCATGAATACAAACCCAGACAGAGAAAAGCAGAGAAATATCCAAGAAGTAAGTTATTTAGATATGTGCTGGCGATGAGGATAATGTGATGTCACCTCTAATACCCAGGTAGAGACACAATGTCTCTGCCATCGCCTTCCCTTTACATGTAAAAACAGCAGAGGAGACACATATGAATGACAATGCGGCTCGTGTCAGTGCAGGCTGACTTATTGGGGATGTATAGTGCAGGCCGGGCCAGCCTCATTCACGCTGCTGTGTTATTTACCCCTTTTTTTCTATTACCAGTGCATTTTTATTGCAGACGGAATCGGGGAGATGTAATTGCCTACCAGGTATCTGCTTGCATTATCAGGCCTAGGATGGCATTAACTATAAATAGATAAAGGACATTATGCAGCCATATTGTGTAGTGTGTGTATCTGTGTGCGTGTGGGAGGGGTGTGGGTGGGTGATAGGGCCAGCGAGGGTTTTTGAAAGTGTGTTTATTTGTGTATGTGCGT
>JAJHUR010111937.1:0-18276 GCA_027495735.1 Lutjanus campechanus | reverse complement strand
GACCAGCAACTCTTGTGTTCTGTGAGGTAAAATGATGGAAATGTTTTTGCCAGTGGAGTCTGGTTGGTTTGGAGAGAGTGATATTTGGGCTATATAATAGAGATTCCCTGTTGGAAAGTAAAGACGTGAAAATATTCTAAGTATAGTGTACATTTAAACTGATATTGATTTTTTAAGTGGCTTCCTACGTTTGTACTCCTGCTAACTTCTCCAAACTGGGGGGCGTGCTGACCGCCATCTGGACTCTCGCATTGTACCATAGAAGGATTCTTCTTGAGAACCTCTCATAGGGGGTTCTCCAAAGAACCTGTCACACACAGTTGTAGGTACAACCCTTTAGGTTGGGTTCTAGGATGAACTCTCTGAAAGAGTTCCAAGTGGAACCTTTGAAAAAAAAAGGTTCAAAAAGGGTTCTCCTGTGGAGACAAGCTGAAGAATCCTCTGTGGTTCTAGTTAGCACCTTTATTTCTAAGCGTGTACTGTGTGTAACACGCCGACGGTGGATAAGTTCCTCATACAAGCTCAGCTCAAATAACCCAAACTATCCCTTTAATATCACATCGTCCTTCAGTAATCAGAAAGTCTCTTATAAATGTCATAATGGCATAAACTGAAGACTGCATGCAACTTCCCACCAATACAGTATGTAGACACCTGTGTTTGTTTCATTCAAAATGAAAGTAAACAATTTAAGTGTATTAAATTGGATTTTGTCTGACTGTATTTTTCTTCACATACAATAACCATCCTGTAAAACCACCCTGATTTATTTCCTTACGACGTGAAAACAGCCACTGAGTCGTACTTTGTTCTCTAAAGCTTTTATCACGAGCCTGTAAAGAATTTAATGGGTTTACCCTCATATTTCCTTAAGTCAGTTCCATCACAGTGCTCCTCTTTTATAATGAGAAACCTTCACATTATTATAAGAACGATAAATAATTATTTTGAGATGCTAAGTCATTGTTTCAAGGCAAGTGAGTCATTATTTTGAGATATTAAGCCATAATTTTGGCATTCTAGTTCTTTATTTCAAGATAAGAAAGTCATTGTTTTGACTTAGTATGTCATAATTTCAAGATACCTGGTAATTATTTTGAGGAAATTTCTCATTTTAATGACTTACAGGATAAAAGTGACTGAAGCAAATATGAGGTTAGTCTTTTATTCTAGTTTCTTTTATCTAACATTAAGTAAGAGAAGTGATATTGCCGCTGAGATGACGGGGTTCACACAGTTGAGACTGGCTGTTTGCAGAAAGCACAGAGCACCTCACTCACTGCCGCTGATGGAAAAAAAAAAAAAGAAAAAAGAAAAGAGTATGCAGAGCATGGCTAACTAATCCCAGATGTTCATAAGTTGCATTATGTCACATGCACGAATGGAGTGAGCTATCTAGGAAAATATTAGACACCATCTGATCCTCAGGAAATGTGGACGACGGGCTGCAGGAAAGGTGTGCTGGTGGTAATCGTGCGTGACATGATTTGGTGACAGTGGACAGGAGGACAGAGTGGAATAACGAGCTTTGATTAAAGGTTAAGGTTTTCTTTTGTCATTAGAAATTGACAATATGTGAGTCAGAGGTGGGAAGTAACTAAGTACAAATACTTTGTGTTTAAGCAGAGTTTTTGAATGTTTTTTTTATTTTTTTTTAACTTTTACTCACTACATTTTAACACAAATATCTGTACTTTCTGCTCTTTACATTTTCAAAACAGGTTCGTTACTTTAGTTTTAATGCATTTGAGGGAAATTATTGATCGACTGATTTCAATCCAAATGGATGGAACAACAACACCACATAGAAAAGCTGATTCCTCTGTGAATCCATCAGTGCATATCACACACAACAGACGTGATAAGAAGAAAACTGATGTAAAAGATGTAACAGAATGAAAAAGACATAACAAGACAAAAAACAAAAGACGTAAGAAGACAAAAAAGACATTAAAAGATGATAAACAACAAAAGATGTTACAAGATGCAACACGACGTAAAAAGATTTTAAAAAAACAACGTAGAAGATGCAGCAAGACAAAAAACGAAGTGAAAGACATAAGACATAACCTCTGTAAAAGCAGTTTGAGTACATTTCAGAGCCTTTTACAGAGCTTTTTTCTCTTTTACTCAAGGAAAGATGTTAAATCAGCGCTTCTACTTTTACCAGAGTCTTTTTTTTTTTGTACTTGTACTCGAGTAAAGCATGTGTGTAACTTCTGCCACCTCTGATGTGAGCGCATTTTACACTGGGGCTGTTTTCAGTGAATTTTCCATGTCAGACACAATCCAAGATGTCTTAAGTCTTCCGCCAGCTTTTGTTTCCACTCTGTCTGAACCATTACCGCACAGATGTCAAACATACACATATACAAACATTGCATCACAGATTATTTAACTGCTACACACACACACACACACACACGCTTCTCCCATGTGGTAGAATGTGGCTGGAGTTTCTTCATCAGTATGAACTTTAGACATTCTGATAGTTTGTCAAAAAGATTTTTTTCTCCAGAATTTGTCGGAATCCGTGAGGCCAGCTTTGTGTCAAACCAGCACATGCGGTTTGCGTGGTAGATAATCAAAAATCAGCTCATTTGTGTTCATGCAATGAGATCATTCAGCATTCAAAGAGAAATCAGGAGACTTTGTTAACTAATCAAACAAGCCTTGAACTAGAATGACTGCCTCGTGGTTGTTTGCCTCCGTCAACTAGTCAGGTTACAGTTTGCATCCATGTCTGTCCACAGTCGTATTACATGGAAGATTTTAAAGGAATTAAATTAAAGGTATTAGGTGTATTAAGTGTATTTTTTATTTTTTTCCAGAGGAGGATGGAGGACTGAGAGACAGCTGAACATTATGAAGTCACAGTGAAGTTGACCTTTGACCCTTTTAGGATGGAAAGTGTAATTCACAAATGGCAATTTGTTTTCTATTCAGTTTAGTTTCAGTCTCTGGGGTTTAGTTAAATGTTTAGTTTTAGTGTATTTTTTACGAGTTTCAGCATTAGTTTTAGGTTTACGGAGGTATTTTTCAGGGGTAAGATTTAAGAAGTTCAGAACAGGTATTACAAGACAAACACAAAACTTTCTTTTGGAAGGCAGTTCACTCACAGTCATGTCTCAGTAAACACATCCACCAACGGCTCCTCATCCTATTATGTTGACAAAGTGCGACCAAATTGACAAAGACTAAACTTAGACATTTCCTTTTATTTTATTTTAGTTTTGTAGGTGCACAACATTGTTTCAGGCAGTTTACTTTTTTCCCCTAAAGTTTTTTTTTTGCTTAACTAAATTGTATCATTCACCACACCTGGTTTTAGGTTTTAGTATAATTCAGTTAACTTACCAGCTCCTGGTTTTGTCTGTGCTGGTTCAATGACGTGCTGACTGGGACACGTATTTACAACGGAACCATTGTTAGTGTTAATCGTTACACCTCCGTTTTTCCTGCTGTGACAAAAGTAAAAATATTTGTGATTAAAAATCAGTTCACAACACGTCATGATTTAGTTTGCAAAATTACCCCACAAAAATATAAATGCTTTTGATTTTGCTCCCATTTTTCAGTCAAGTTAAAGATCTGAGACTTTTTCTGTGCACACAGAAGATTTATTTCTCTCAAATTTCGCTGACAAATTTGTTAAAATCCGTGTGACGGAGCATTTCTCCTTTGATAAGATAACAGTCCAATCCATATAATAAATCTATTGAGTGCACAGAAGGAGTCTTAGATTTTTAACTTCAACTCCAAGCTCTCCAATAAATTTAATCCAATTTAATTTTTCATTTTTTATGTTTATAGATTGAAAAATACTTCCTTTCCCCAACTTTCTATGAAGTTTCTGAGATTCAAAAATATTTTTCTCTAGTTTCTATGAGATTTAAAAATATTTTTCAATTTTTTTCCACCAGGTTTTTTATGAGATTTAAAAATGTTTTTCAATTTTATCCAACGTTTTTAAGATTTAAAAATATTTTTGTATTTTCGTTCCAAGTTTCTTTGAAATGTGAAAATATTTATTCAGTTTCTATGAGATTTAACCATATTTTAACTCTAACTCATGAAAAATATGAGAAAAAAACAAAAGTGCTGCATTTCTATTTTTGCTGAGTTTACACTGAATTAATTAAGGTCACAGTGGTGACCACAGACCACAGCTGCTGATAGTTATTCAATCCCATTCAGACAACATAAAGCAGCTGTGGTGGTTTGTGCACATGGTGAAGGACTTGGCTGCAGCACAGGGGATGTTACCTGAAAGGCTTCAGATGATCCTGCCCTTTCTAAATGAAAAACTACCCACAATGCTCCCTGGGGTTGGAGCATGGAGGCTGCCTTTGTTCAGAGCTGTGGCTGTCTTCCGTAATTACACTGCAGCTACACTCGAAGCCATCCTTGTGGTTAGTCAGTGCAGTGAAATCCTCCTGAACGCGGGACTTGCTTTCACCAACAGTTTAGCTTTCTACCTTTCAGCCATGCTGAGGCTGAACACATTCCTCAGACTAACACTGGCAGGTGTGCTGTTCTCACGAGAGGAGCTGGACCAACACTGCTCCACCTGGCCTTCATCATCACAGATCCCCAGGAACAGCTGCAGCTCTTCTCTGTGCTGTGGAGGTGGAGGAGGAGGAGGAGGAGGAGGAGGGAGGACTGTGAGGTGGTTAAAGTCAGCACTGCATGCTGTGCCTGCACTCTGCCGGTGTTCACTATCTGTTTGCATGACCTTCATCCACGTGGCACCATCAGGCCTGTCAGCTCTGTGCAATCACTCCACCTTTATGACTTCAGGTGGATGCTTCAGATCTTTACTCTCCACCTTACAGACTGTGACTGGTTACTCCACACAGGTGCTTGGAATCGTTTGGGATCTGTCCTCACTCATAAGCAGCCCCTGAATGTCTCCTGTCCCTAAACTGTTTGTATATAATGTACAGAAAACATGAAACTAACCAAAAATGACTTGTGAATTTTTAATATCTTTCCAAATGTAAATGTTTTTATTTTAATAAATTGTGAAATATTTTCTGACCAGTAATTTACTTTATCGTTTCATCTCTAAAATGTCCAAAAATTGTAAAAAAAAAAAGGAGGAAAGGGAAGTCCTGTACACTGCCCTTTATTTGTCATAAACTTATATATTTTCATTCTTAGACCATCAGGCAGATTTGTTCTATTGCAACTCTGGTTTCAAAACAGTTGTGATTTTGTGTAAAATTGTAAAAAAAAAAAGAAAAAAGAATGCAATAATTTGCAAGAACATTTTGTCCAATTTACAGTACAAAGACAAGAAAGACATAATCTGCAACATTTTCCTAAAGAAAATAATTTACAGTATATACAATAATTGCTTTTAATCATCACTTATGAGCCACTAGAATTGTGTGGTGGTGTCTGTATCTGCACAGATCCTACCCTCTGCCTCTATTTCTTTATTTTTACTCATTGTTTTGCTGCGCTTGGGATGATTCACCTACCAGAAATGTTGGTATCTGACATCCTGACACATTTGCGAACAGCTTCAAAAGCAAAATTCTTTCTCAGGTGCTCAACAATCATTGTTGTTGTATTTTGTGTTTCATGATGCACCACACATTTTCATTGGGAGACAGGTCTGGACTGCAGGCAGGTCAGTCTAGTACCTGAACTCTTTTACTATGTGCATGTGCAGGATGTGTCTTGGCATTGTCTTGCTGAAATAAGCAGGGACGTCTTTGAAAAGGATGTCGTCTGTGTGGCAGCCAGTGTGTGCCATCACAGATGCTGGTTTTTGAAGTTGATGTCCAGGATTTCTGCAAACAATCTGAAATGTGTTCTCATCAGACCACAGGACACTTTTTCACTTTGCACCAGTCCATCTCAAATGAGCTCGGGCCTCAGAGAAGTCTGCAGTGTTTCTGGAAGTTGTTGATATATGTCTTTCTCTTTGCATGTTGGAGTCTTAACTTGCATTTATAGATGCAGCGACAAACTGTGTTTACTGACAACAGTTTTCCAAAAAAGCTGTTCCCCAGCCCATGTAGTATCTTTTATACAATTATGTGTTTTGCAGTGCTGCCTGAAGGGTCGAAGCTCACAGGTATTTTGCCCCTTACGTGCAGAGATTTCTCTGGATTCTCTGAATCTTTTAACGATATTCTGGGTTGGAGATGTAAAATCCCTAAATTCCTGCAGTTTTTGTGGAGAAACATTGTTCGTAAACCTTCGTGGACTATTTGCCCACACAGATTTTCAGAGTGAACCTCACCCCATCCATGCTAGCGGACAACTGAGCTTTTTGAGGATGCCCTTTTAGTGCCCAGTCGTGATTCTGTCACCTGTTACCAATTAACCTGTTTACCTTCTGAATGCTCCAAACGGGTGTTTTTTTGCCCCAGTCTTTTGTTGCCCTTGTCCAAACTTTTTGGAAATGTGTTGCAGGCATAAAATTCAGAAAGAGTGAATATTTACAAAAAACAATAAAGTTTTTCAGTTTGAACATTAAATATCTTGTCTTTGCTCTGTATTCAGTTGAATACAAGTTGAAAAGTAACTGCAAATCATTGCGTTCTGCTTTTATTGATGCTTTACACCACGTCCCAACAGTTTTGGAATTGCGGTTGGATATGTCTCTGGAGCTGGACTACAACAAGGATGTACATTTTGAACAACTGCACCTTTTCCTCAAATAAGCACGGACACTTAAAAAGGGAAGTACTTGACACTTTATTGCATCAGTTCCACTCATAAATAGTGCCCCCCACTCCCTCAGTAACCCGACAGATGTTGCTAAGATTCAGTGCAGCTTCCTTTGTCGATGCCTCCAGTCAAGAACTCAAAACGTTTGTGGGTTACAAAAGTACCTGTAACGACTTTGTCCAGTTTTCAAACCCCGCTCACTGGCTCAGGAGAAGCTCAATGTTTGGGAAAAATAAATGCAAAAAATCGAGTTAAGGCTTGATTGCAAAAGCAAGATAAATATCTTCAAACCTAAAAATATGTGATGCACTAAAAAACAAAAAAAACAAAACAAGCAGCTCCGATTTCTTCACTACACAACCGTGTGTGTACGTCACTCGTTCCTTGGCTTTTGATACAGACATTTGGGATCACATACACACACAGAGCTGGCATCTGACTTTCTATCTTAATAAACATCAAGAGTCTGACACACCGCCGTCAAACTGTGTATGTGCTCCCTTTAGGTCTTGAAGCATCTTCACAGCTCACAATCCACCAGCGCCAGTACACGTTTGGCTACAAAAACAATACAGGATGAACATACAAAATATATATGTTTTGGTTTACAACTGCCAAAGCCACTGCAGAGATTTTTGGTTTGACAGGACATTTCAAATTACAGTAACATTCACATTTCAAATCAGAGAGTAACTTCAATAAAATATAAAATTTTTGTTTAAAAAAAAAGAAGAAAAAAAAAGAAAATGAAACAAAAGAAAGAAAATTTTGCTTCAAATGGTCCCTATATTTCAGAAGTCATGGTGGCAGGGCGAGGGCTGGCAACTGGCTGAAACTTCCACTTTAGGTTAGTAACTTCATCTCACTCCGATTAACTTCAGTTTCTAGTTTAAATGTAAATGAAACGGTCTCTCTGTTGAGCAGTGAGGCAACGGTTTAACACGAGAATCAAACACTGAAATGTGCAGAAAAAGCTTTAAAAGCAAAAAAGTGTAAACTGGTAAATGGTAACAGAACAAAATGTGGGTCAGTAAACGAGGCGTAGTCTCGTTAACTGAACTGGGATTTTCCTGATAGTGCTTGTCCTATCTTAGGTCTAGAAGATTTACACAGCAGTGTATTAAACAAGCTTTTCTTGTGATGCTGCTCTGGCTTTAAGTCAGAAGAAAAGTCCAAGAGAGAAGCTGAGTCGAATTTGGCAAACTGCAACTGCAATTATGAAGCGGTGACCTGTGGCTTGGAATGATTTATGACTGTCGTTTACTTCAACTGTGGAGTGAAGACACTTCAGATGATTAGCTGCCAAAGAAAAATATCCCAACTAAACTACAAATCATTGCACTAAAGGAAAAAAAAAAGAGCCAGTAAGGTCTTTAAATCCTAACTTCTGTCAGTCAACAGCTTGTACATCAGCCCCGAGATGCTCCCGGTGAGATTAATCAGCACATGTACACTGCACAAGGAGGATCTGCTCACAGGTTTTGAGCATGAATTTGAATAAACCCAAGATTTTACGGCTTCACAAACTCAGAGAGTAATGAGGATTAATGTCAGTGCCAGCCCAGACCATGCCACACAGACAAAAAAAAAACAAAAACAAAAAAACAACTTCTCTAACATTAATAATACGACAATGATGCCAAAGGTTTTTGAGAAAATAGACAGTGAAATACAGATAATATGCAACAGTGAAATACACGACTGTTGAGTAAAAGATTGCATTAAAAAGAGCCGTGATGCGAGACACACAAACGGGACATCATCTTCTCTTGGTTTCTGCGTACAGGCGCTCGCTTGCCGTCTGTGTGAATGTGTGTCTGCCAGGCTTTTGTTGTTAGGTGATGAATGGTGCGGTTCACTCCACTGTAACAGACTTGGCCAGGTTTCTTGGACAGTCGACCTGTGTTCAAACGAGAAGAGGTCGTTTAGTGCGTTACAAACGGCAGCCATCTTACTTTCAGGATTCATTTCAATGTTTTTGCTTGTGATGTCACCAGATTATTTTAGCACCCTGTGTCTCTCAGAGAGGAAAAGTTAAACTGACAAAGGTGAAATACTTTAATATGAACAACTATTTGATCACATCACCAGGTAAGATAATCATGCAACTTAACAAAAATTAAAAGCAGACCACAGTTTGTCTGGTCAAATTAGCAATTATTGAGATCCCAGGTTAATCATTTCATTATTGAGATAACAAAGCTTGTATTCTTGTGACAAAAGGTTAATTTATCCTTCTATCTCGAGAAAACGAAAGGCCGTTTGCTCGAGATCATGGGATGATTTTGGAGAATTCAGTCCAGACCCTATAGATGTTAATGCAATTCGATGTGTTTTTGAATTACAGTTTTTCTCGAGTTTGTATGAATTCATGGCGAGTCTGTTCTGTAGACTTGTCTAATAATTATTTTGTGACCTTGCCTGAACCTGAGCGTTTGCGATAACTTAACAAAACAAGGTTGATCAGTCAGTCGTCAAGCTCCTTCAGTCTCTTGTCCCTTTCAAAGTCGATCAGTGAGCCCTCAGTGATCAAACACTGCTAATATCGAATTACTAAACCTGTGAAAAGACAACTGTGGATCTGAGCTTGACTGAGATTTAGAGACGACAGCCTGACGCTGCTGTACTGCAACGTTATGACTGAACTCAGCAGCCTCCCACTCATACTAATGTTAGCATCAGTAGTAACTGTCATCAGCATCAGCATTTAGCTATTTACTACGTGTATTTATGTATTTTATGTGCCAAATCTCAATATGAAAGCTTTGGTTATTAATACAGTTGTTTCTAATTTCCTTTTTTATGAAAATGTGCTTCTATCATTTAAATTATGCCTTTAATAAGGATTTACGCCAATGTCAAAATAAAAAAAGTACTGTTCTCTTGAGGCAGATACATTTTTACTGTTCTTCTTTTGGGATCCTTTTCCTTTCCAGGGAGGATAAGGGACTGGAGATCGTGATGGATTTGTAGGTTTATTTTTTTTCTACAACCTGCTACACAGCAGCTTTTTGGCATTTTCCTATCTCTCTCATTATATGAAACCTTAACCCTAAAAGGGGGCGCGGCCTTGGCGAATGGGGCTCGATGACGCACTGCCTGTCTAAGTAAAGGCGGACACTCTTCTACAGGAGCACGTGTTGCTATGTGCTCACTACACAAGTTGTGTTATCAGAGTTGGTGTTAATGTTTGTAACTTTGATGAGACTTTGAGATTTTCACGCACCTAACTAGGCTTAGGTGGTGTCAATCTCAAGTCAGAACTGTCAGAAATATGAGCCGTAATCAGTGTTTGACCCTAAAGTGTCTGAAAAAACAAACCTAAGAGGTGGATGCATTATTTAGCAAGACAGATTTTAGACCTGACGGGATTCGTATCTGCCGGTTTTCTCAGCATAAATGAGTGTTATATGTGTGGACTTCTGAATGTCAAGTCAAAACAGCCAAAAAATGTGAGCTGCTAACAGTGTTTTACAAGGAATACTGGACTTCTGCTGTTGACTAAATGCTACAGACAACCTATCAAATACGATTTAACCAGAATCATAACAAAAACTTAATACTCGAGCCAGTGATATGGCAGCGAACCCTCAGCCAGACACTTGACTTCAGACACTTGGACGTACTTTAAAAAACAGAATGAAGGACAGTGGGCGTGCGATGGAGCTGCGTGCACATAAATGTTTGCTTCTCTGTCAGAACAGCAGTGCAGTTTGGCACGCTGGTGAATAGTTATCGACTTAAAAAACAAGAGCTAACTGGGCTGCGCCGTCAGCACATCTCTCTGAAGTGAAGTGCTCCAAAAGCAGCATCAGCGCTGGTTTTATTTACATGTGGTGCTTCTCAGTTAAGCTGTTTACTTTGACCTCTGACATCCTGCAGTCCAGCAAAGACAGTGAAGTTTACAAAAGGTACAACAGCTAGACCAATCATGTCTAGTCTTGGTATTCACCTGGGGTGTATTCCAGAAAGCGAGTTTTTAAAAATCTGGGATTGTTAACACTGAGATGAGGAAAACCTGGGTTTTCTGTTCCAGAAAGGGAGGTAACATAAATATGGGTCACTTACTAGGGTAAATGGTCAGCATACCTAATTTAGGAGAAGCAGAGGAAAGTGCAAGCGTGGGAGCTAAGCAATGAGCTGCTGTGGACAGGGTCTGCAGCAAAAGGTCTTTTAATCACTAAAAATCTAAATCAGTTTAAGTGTACACTATATTTAGAATATTTTCACTTCTTTACTTTGCTGTCACACAGCCTTTTCTGATGGGGAATCCACTGTTCTCCAAGCCAAATATTGCTCTCTCTCTCTCTCCAAACCAACCAAAGTCCAGAGGAGAAATCAATAATTTTACCTCACAGAACACAGGAGCTGCTGATCTACTGCAGCCTCGATCAAAAGTTAGTTTATGTCATTTTGTGAACCTTACGTATCCTTTTAAAACACCACTATCACCAAATAACACAAACAAATTAATGGATTGAGGCAGTGGTACACCAGCGACTCCTGTGTGCTGCGAGATATTATTATTTTGATTTTGCCTGTGGAGTTTGGTTGGTTTGGAGAGAGCGATACAGATTTGTTTAGATGGACTTTTGCAGGTGGCTAAAATACCTTTTGTTGCTTTTGTTTTTTGTTTGGTTAAATAAAGGTATGATATAAATACCAAAAAAAATCATTTGTTGGTAATACACTGACTGTCGATAAGTATCTTCTACTTTATTTTGATGCCAGATTCACTTGATCCAACATCAGATTACAGCTGAATAAGAGGATACAACAAATCATATTAAAATGTAAAAACTTTTTAAAACATATTTAAAAAAATGTTCATATATTTTATATATATTACACATAAAAAACATCCCAGCAACCTGCCATCATTTTTGGAACGTGACTATTTCATAAACTTCATAGAGTTTGAAACTTTCACATCGACTTGGTCAGCATTTTTTTCCCACATCAATTTAAACTGCCGCTGCTGCAGTGTTGTTTTTTTTCTGAAAAATCTGCTCGCCATCTGGTTATTAACATTTAATCCACTTAATCTAAATCCAACTTTGTCAACTTTGATTCTCTTATTACTTTCCACGACTGCAGACGCAAATGGTGAGAAACTGATATTTTACTTTTACTTGTTGTTTTTGTTGCTCAAGTGACCGACAGAGGTGATAAATCTCATCTGGCAGAGCAGTCCGGTTACCGCCAAGCCTGAGGGGACAGCACTTACGTCGTAACCTCGGAGGACAGCCAGGTGGAAGGACAGCAGCTGGAGCGGGATGACGCTCAGGACGCCCTGCAGGCAGTCCACACAGTGAGGCACTTTGATGGTGCGGCTGGAGTTCTTGATGGTCTCGTAATCGTCTTTGTCACAAATCACAATGGGGCGGCCCTGTAAATCAAACCAAGCAAATCACTCGTCTGTGTGATCCCAAATCTGGAAACTACCTGCTTCCCCCCCCCGGCCATTTCTCAGTTGATTTTCACACCTCTTAAACCCACATCTGCTGCAGATTACTGACAGGGATGATGTCACGGGGGAACTGACCCCTCCCTTGTGTTTAGTGAGGTGAAGGATCAGAGGTGCGGCACAGACGGGACTGTGAAAATTAACCTAACATGCAAAATGTGCTGCTGTCATCAAATATTCAGGGAGTTTAAACCTACTACAAGGAGTTTTTAACTGGTTAGGAAACAGTCTCAATTTTATACTGATAACACTATATGACCTACATAAGTTAACAAGACCATCTGCAAGAAGATCGGCTATGTTAGCCAGTTAAAAACAAGCAGGAGGAGTTTCTATTTATTTCATTTCATTTTTGACGTTATATTTTGTGGTTACTATGGTGGCAACACAACCACTTTTGTCCACAGGCGCCTCAAAAATCAACAAAACATGAAAATTCCTTGTAAAAACTTTAAGATTTAACAACTTCAGATGATCTACGGACGCCAAGAACAACTGTGCTTCCCGTTAACTTGAGTTATTATCGAGATAACAAAGCTTGTTTTCTTGAGATAACCACGTAACAAATTGCAAGCACGGCTGTTCTTGGCTTTCATACTGGTTTATAGTAACAGCATAAAAATAAGTCAGATGAGTTGACAAAGTCAGTTTCCACAATGTAATGTTGTATATTTGTATAGGGTCACAAATTAGCTTTCAATGTGTGAAACTAAATGCTTTCTGAGCACTTTAGTGAGTTAATAAATAATCTGCAGGGTCAAATAGAGCTGCAATAGGATATTTAAAGGGATCGTTCACTCAAAAATGAAAATTCAGTCATTATTTACTCACCCAGCAGTGTTTTGTGGACTAAAAAAAAAATAAACTCGACCTTCAGTCCGGATGAGGGTGAGCAGATGATAACTGAATTTTCATTTTTGGCTGAACTATCCCTTTAAGACAGGATCATAATTTAAACAGGGGAAAAAACAAACCGATGACACAATATCATCTCTCTGACTTTGCAGAGATACCATTATTAGTGTGATAAATGTTTTAGCACATTAAAACTGAAGTGCTTTATTGTGGCTGTGATAACACGCAGGTATAGGGCTACGCATGCACTCATAGAACTGAAGTTACGTCCACTAACTTTTTCCTCAATAATGCAGACTCCGGTACAGCATGCAGGGGTTCTTGTGTGACAGGAAGACGTGGAAGGCAACATTACGAGCAAAAGCACAGCAAATTCTCTGTTGCTGGCCGCGAGAACAAACATAAAAGTCTTCATTCAGTGTTACTCCCACCATCATCAGAGGAAGTGAAGACCCAGTGGATTCACTTTATTTTCGATGGAAATGTCCCCACAACAACCGGAAAACTCATTGTGTGAACTGTGCGAAAGTTAAAGCCTCATTTGACGCCAGTTAACCAGAGTAGCAGGTTGAACGTGGGTCATTATGTTGCTTTTTGTGGAACTTCACACTGCAACACAAGCTCAGCTGGGTTTGTTGTTACACTGTGTGATCTGCCAGCGTGTGTATCTGTTGCTGCCGTATGTAAATGTACTGATCGACGCACCCTGTGGTACACTGATTATTGTACTATTTATATTTCTGGGATTTTCTACCAAATAAATGCTGCTGAGATGCCTAATCACATTTAATAATTACCCTACCTTATGGGGCAGAGAGCAGCTAAAACACAAACCTATACCTTGTTTTCATTCCTATTTGGAGCCAATATATTATTTTATTTTACAGGGACACAGCACATTAGTGAACATCAGTGTTTAATACATGATGTAACTAGGCCAGAATTAGCAACATCTGTACACATCTGTTTTTTTTTAAAAGTCAGATATGTTCGTTTACACTGCAAATAGCATGAAAAGAGATGGAACTATACGGTTATATAAATTTAAGGTCATATCACCCACCCCTCATAGCAATTACAGACTGAAACATTCTGCTTTAACAGTTTCTAAATATATCATCATTTATAATAATCCATTACATTAGATTTTTTGTGTGTGAGTGTATATGTCTTACCTGGCGGGCTACAACTTGCTGCAGGGCGTTCTGACATTTGGTGTAGGTGTGGTCTCTCATGATGATCATGATGACCGGCATGAGTTTATCCACCAGGGCCAGCGGGCCGTGTTTCAGCTCTCCGGCCAGGATGCCCTCTGAATGCATGTACGTGATTTCCTTGATTTTCTACACGGGATCAAAAACACCCACAGGTTAAGAAAATATAGGTTTATGTCTTTGTTATTATGGTTTACGCCACCTTTCTAAGTTGATTTAGTTTATTACTCAACGGAGGAGTGAGATGAGCTATAATAAAGGTCACTGCAGAAACCCAAATGTTTTGGTTTCTCAGAGTAAAATAAGGTAAAATATTTCTTGCAGTCTGGTATTACTTTTATAAATCTCTCCAGAGACGCTTGGCCCATTACTGATGTTTAAATAAGAGCAGGTTCACATCAAAACAAATAAAAATTCAGACAAAGTCGGTTGAAAAGAAGGTTGTATTCGCTCACCAGAGCTCCTTCCAGGCAGGTAGCATAATGGTAGCCTCTGCCCATGATCAGTACGCTCTTCTGCTGGTACAGCTCTGTCGCCAGCTTCTGGATCTCATCATCCAAACTGAGGACCTCCTTAATCAGATCTAACACACACACACACACACACAGAAGAAAAACAAATGTGACTGAGGATTTTTTGGAAAGTGGGAGTAACAAAACTTAATAATCTTGAATAAAATATTGTGTCAACATGCTGCTGTCGTCACACGGACTCATAATGTAGGGCAGGGAGCAGCAGAGTGGCCAGGCATTCCTCATTAGTTTACCATTAGGGACATGCCATCATATGCTTTAGATCCAGAAAAGCATGCGAGGGCCTGCAGCCAGCAGCTCGTCTTCTCTCTCTCGCATCACTTCCAAGAGGATCGTTTGAACGAACGACAAAAACGAAACAGGCTTTGGATGTACTTGATCTTTGCTCTGAGGGCTGCTTTTCCATCCATATACATTTTAATCACACATGTGATCAGCATTTCCCTGGCTGAACCACAATACCGGGGGCTTGATTTACCTGGAAGCACTCTCAGGCCCTGGATTATCTCACGGCGTCTGGGCTGCATGGAAATCCTGTCATCGCACATCAGGAGCGCAAACATGATGAGGGCCACAAACTGGCTGGTGTACGCCTGTAGAGCACAAAGTCAAAATAGCTAAGTGTGTGTGTTATTAAAGGAGAAATCAGTAACATGTTTACTGTAATTTATCATAAAATGACCAAGATATGTAATCAGAGATGAAGGAAACATGCTAAGCTGAAATTTCTATTGTTCTCAGCCCTTATGCACTTTAAACTAGGGTTGTCAAAAGTATCAATACTTTTTCAATTCCGCATGTTTAAACACCAAAACAATACTAACATTTGATAGTACTGAAAGAACCACAGCTATTATGAACATTATCTGAGTGCTCATTCAAGACCTCAGTTCAGTTTTCTGTTCCAGCACAGCGTGCAGGTTGTTAATGAAAAAAAGAGAAGAAAAAAATCCTATTCTGTGTGGCTAGGACTTGTCTTTTTGCTGTGATATCGATTGAGATATTGAGTTTTCTTTTTTAATGTTAATATTTTGTTAACATTCTAGTATTATGAGAACTCTGCTCAGATTTATGACTAGAAGAAAACTTGACAAAGTGCTGAGCTGCATTACAAATTCTTTTTATGTTCCCAGCTTTCAGATGATGTATACCACTTTTATGTGTCATGTACTGGTGACCTGCCAAAGACCCCTGTCCCCCATCTAAAAAAGTCTACAGTAAATGGAACAGTTTTAAAGGTATTGTTGTTTTTCTGTTTTGCAGCACTATACTGAATACAAAGAGCAGCAACCAGATTCCGACTTGAGCCTTTCTTTCAGTTGAGTCCTGAATCTGTGGTTCTTGTCTCCATGTTTTGATAGCGAGCTCCAGCTAATAATCTGCACCAGATGACAAATGGAAGGAGAGGTGGGTTTTAGTACACGCCAAGCGGCATTAAAATGCGAGCAGTTGAGCTCAGTCGAGCTAGAGCTGCTCATCCTGGAAAACTTTGTGAACACACAACATCACATCAGAGAGCACGCTCTGGAAATGTAAGCGCTCGGCACATCTGACACTCGATGCCTGCCGTCACCGCTGCCCACTCCCTCTCTGTTCCTTCATCTCCGAGCACGTTTGGAGGGCTTCCATGCCCATTTGGGAGATTTAATCAGCGCTCGGGCGAAGCCAAGTCATTTCACGGGACCCTCCAGACTCAGAAATGCCAGCGTCTAGAGCCAAGAAAATAGCAGTAAAACCTTTACACTGTTTTTCCCCCCCTGACAGCACGCTAACCACAGTCCCTCAGAACTCTGACAGTCTGTGCTGTCGGTCAGATGTGGCAACATGTTTAATCCACATAGTAAACTGGAGTGTTTTTCTATGTTCATGTCACCAACTTTTGGTGTTTTTCATGCAGAATTTGTTGCCCTGCAAACAAGGCCGTCCTTACATACAGCTGAAACATGAGCAGATTTCTCTCACACAGAAACAAATTTTGCATTTGCACTGGATACTGTTAGGTAATTCATGAAGTCAGTCTTCTTCCATTTACTGTCAGCTGACCTGCCAGAAGGATTTGCTTTTTGATAGCATCAAACTATTTTCGCCTCAAGTCTCAATTTACTCCATAAATCTTGAATATGATCAGAGGAATAGGAAAAAAAAAGCCTTCCTCTTTTCCAGTCCACAGAAGAAGAAAAAAACCCTCAAATTAGCATGGAACAGAGAAAATAGAGGCCAAGTAGATGAATTTGGAGTCATTTAGCAGTTGGGTGCAATACATGTTCTCCAGTGATTTGATGAGCTAGGTCGTGCAGCGTTTGGTTGAGCTGGGTGTGGGGATGTGGCCCAGTCAGCCAAGCAGTAAATGATGGCGTCTCTGAGGCGTGCTCTGGGGCTTTGGAGCAGCGCAAGAGTCGCTGAGCCAAGCCCAAGGGCTGGGCCATGGAGGGACCTGCTCCACTGCTCCACTCTCTCCCTCTCACTCCTCACTAGCCGGGGCTCCGTGGCTTCTCTGCTCTGCTCCGAGTCTAAACTGGCAACCCTTTTTGGTTTTGAGAAGGAGGTGGAGAGGGGGGAGAGGCAGAGAACCAAGGATCCCAGCTTTACATGAGTTAAGATGAGAAAATCAGGCTTCTTCATCTCCCCCTGGGATCAGAGTGGAGGAAAATGTCAGCTTCCAAGAGGCGGGGCCAGACTCACAATGGAGTTTTCATCTGGGTTTCATTCAGTCTCGGTGGGCGTCGAGTTCATTTATGAGATGATGCAACAAAGTGATGTACAGTTTCTTCAAGCTCAGTATCAGAGCTTCTGCAGGTCCTTATCTAGTCTAAAATTCAATGATCTGAATTTTAGGCCTTAAAATGTCTTAAATTAGATTTTTACAGGTCTACAAATTGAAAACATTACTTTTATAAAGTTAAATTAACTTCAGTCTTGCTTTTAAAAGTGGAAAAGTTGTACTAATCACGCTGTAACAGCTACAAAACAAAACTAAGCTACTTCTGGAAGCAATAACTTAAAATGGTTTCTGTTAATGTTGCATTCTTTTAAGTAATGTAATGTGTATGCGTAATGAGTTAAATGCAAGTTCAGTGAGATCTGCCTCGAGAGCAGAATATTCAGTATTTGGTTGAAGCCGGTTTAAAATGACAATTTTGAAGTCTGCTGCACCTCGTGTAAGAAACCACTCACATTGGGAGCTCTAAGTATAAAGAGCCACATGGCAAGTCAGAAAAACACAAAGCTACGGAAAAAAGCCACCAGCAAACGCTTGTTATTAATCTCTATTGTTCTGTACTAATTATAATCACAATCCAGTTGTAGTGTGACGCACTCTGCAATGACAATTTTAACTCCTGCAGCTCCAGTGAGCAACACCCAGACAGCATTTAGGATCTATGCCAACAATCATATATAACCCTGCAATACAATAATCCTGTGCCATGTGCAAAGTTCATGTTGAATGTAAATAATTTAAATTAGCTTGCAAGAAATTCTGGGACTAATATTTTCCTTCATATTCTTTGTACTTTTTGTC
>JAJHUR010111935.1:0-10140 GCA_027495735.1 Lutjanus campechanus | reverse complement strand
ACACACACACACACACACTCCAAATAATGTTAATATTTTTTTCCAGATGAATGCAAACCGTCACCTGGTTTTCCAGCAGAGACGCAGAGGAGCTAATCACAGTAATGGCTCGATTAACTCACCACCACTGACACACAGACGCAGCCTGAGGCTCCTCAGACACCACTCCTCTCAGCACTACGTGTGTGTGCTACTGTCAGCATGACAGTAATGGTGACGTCTGAAAACACACACACACACACACACACACACACACACACACACACACAGGCACACATGGATAGAAACACACAGATGCACGTGCACAGAGACACACAGTCACCTGCTGCTGCCTGGGTTATGTCTCTCTGTCACCTGATCTGTGTGTGTGTGTGTGTGTGTGTGTATGTTGAAATGTGAGAGAGCGGTTACAACTATAACATTTCCTCCATGAAATTATATTGACGATCAAGAATGATTATGATAAAGACTTTTAAGTATTTAAAGTAATTTAGATGGGACAAACAACATTAAAACATTTCAGCACCACAATTAAGTAAAACCCAGAACATAAAATCCAATTGGACAATTAAAAACATTGTCTATTAAAGCTGGAAAACTTTCCTAACATTACTAAAAAGCATTAAAAAGGTGATTTAAAAGTTACTGACTCTGCAAGCCCATGTATTGCTCATAAAGTCAGTAATCTACAACTCTAGAGTTGCATGAATTAAGATCTGTTAAAAGCTTTGCACAGTGTTTCAGCAGGTTTTTAACCTTATTTTTTGGTTTTATGGGCGACTACCTTACTGTTTTGGTTGACTCTCACTAAAAGACCCTGAAAAACCTTGATAAGCTGCACACTACCGGCTGTTCTGTTCATTTGGTCTGAACCAGAAGTGAAAAAAAAAACTGATATGTTGTTGCATTTTAGTTCTGGTCCACTTCCTGTTTGCACTGAACGGATAAAGAGGAGTTAACATGTACACTGGCAGGTAATTGGACAATTTTAGGTATTTCCATCCTGCATCATCAGGACCCATGTAGGGATGCAGAACTTTTCAGTCCAGTTGTTTTGTCCACAACAGGGTTTGATTAACAATTTTCACACCAGCCTAAACCAGACAGAAATGACATCTGGTTGTCTAGTCCAGTTCTTTGACTTATCAATTAAGTGACAAATGATTTCAGCACTTGTAATGTGAATGTAGTTGCTGAAATGTCGGGCCCAGGATGACTGACAGCAGGCACGCTTGTCACCCATCATGCTGTCAGTGTCGGCGGCTCTGGAGACGCTCCGTGTGGGAACGTTCTGGAAAAGCGAGCTGCTATCAGCGCTTTCACACCGGTTCCTGTCACCTTCCTCAGCCGACACCAGAGGAGCAGCCAGAGCCGAGAGCGTCATGGTGTGAAACAGACCTGCTAACTCATGTCGCTGCTTGATTAAAGGCTGCAGGAGTCTCTGGTCCTCTGGAACATCCAGGAGGGTCCACAGACGCAGGAAGAGTCCCACATTATGCAGGGATCACTGCCAGCGTGCCGTTGAGCAAACCATCCAGTGGAAATAAAAGATTTTGACTCTGTTAGAGAGCATACATACTAAAATCATAAGTATGATCTTTTGCCCCCTTGAACACACAACATGAGTGATGAGTAGGTGATCATCACTGTTCTGTTGGCAGACTGTTACTGTACAGTTTAGTGTTGCTGCTCACATATTCTTATTGTTTATGTTTGCAGGTGGGTGTTAATAAAGAGACAATAAGGACGGGGTTAGACTAGACGCAAGGGGTTAACAACAGTCACAACATAGATGAGAACAGGTGCAGCCAGCAGAAGTGAAACTGACCAATGTTGTCCTACATTTATAATAATCTGAGCCTATCAGTGGCAAAAACAAGCACTTTTAGTGGATGTACAGTACTTTAATGCTGCACAGTTGCTCAGTTTTGCTTCTGACAGCTGCAGAACTCCCCTTAAATACTGGACGAGGTTCAAAAGTTGTTGCCCCAAATTGGTCAAATCGACACAAAAACATGGAAAACTAGGCTCCAGGTTAAAAAATACCAAAGCTACCCTTTAGCATTCGACTATAAATCCAGAAGCAAGGCCATTGTGGGCCCTTGAGCCTCAAAATGCTTCAAATAATAGAAGTACATAAAGCAGTACAAAGCTATAGTATAAACTTTATAATAAACTGCTTCCAATATTTGATTGGTCCTCACTGTGGCGTAAAATGTCACAACTCTGGAAGGCTGACATCCATTCACTCATTATCTAAGCTGACTGAATAAAACTGTACTGAATAAATCTCTATAAAACATCCTCTCACTGTGTAATCTGTCGTTTGTCCTGGGGTCACAGGTTGGGAACCACTGCCAAGGCTTTGCCTGCTTTGAGGTTGTTAAAATTAGATTTGCGTGTTTACCAAAGTCACAATTTATACAAAAGCGTGCATACAAAACTATTTAAAAACATACATTTTTTGGTCCTCTTTCAAAAAACAGTAGTTGGCCACGTCGAGCTCTGTGATAATGAATCATTATTGTTCTTTTGGTAAGAATGATTGTGTATAAGCTACTCTGTTGATTGATGGTTTAAAGAAAAACAATGTTAAGCTGAGACTAGAAAAGAGACATTTACCAAAGTTAACGGTTATAAAAGTGAAAAGATTTATTATTAATGCTGATTTTTAACAATATACTATAGATTTTTAATAATATACACTGGCTTAGGGTGTGTATGTGTGTATGCTTACTTACTAGTATGCAGTCAATCCATTAGGGACAAAAACCTAACTAACTACAACTAACTACTACTACAAGTAGTCACATTATGAAAGTGAAAATATGCAGAAGTTCTGTTGAAGTTCTATCTTTAGCTCAAAGAGTTTATCTGATTAAATAAAGGTTATATTATAAATATCGTGGTTATTCTGAGTCATACATTTGGCCTGTTTGAGAAGAGTGATCTCTCATCTGTTGCTCCTCTGGAGGAATCTTTCTTTTTTCCCCTGCATTTTAGTTTCTTTTTGGAGATTTTCTCTCTCTGAATTGAGTGTCTAAATATAGAGGATTTGTTTGCTGTACATGCTTTAAAGTCCTCTGAGACAAATTTGTGATTTTTGGTTACATAAATAAAACTGATGTATGTTTGTTGAAAACAATGTTGTATTTTTGGGCGACTTATGCTCCACGCATTAAACATTTATGTACAGTATGAGCACAGATTGATCCCGACACCCAATCAGTGCATTGGCCAAGGGCACCTTGACGGTATTAATGAGTTAAGATTTGCTTTTTCACTTCAACACCCACAATGAACCAGATAGACCTATTAGATCACAGCACCATCAGTAGTTCAGTCTGTCAGGACTTGGCAGCACGTACTGTGGTACATAAAGTGTTGTGCAAGTTCACTTAAAAAGAGTTGGCTCAAAGTTCAGCTCACTATTTCACATTCATAGTTCATAATTTTGAATTTTCAACTATGTTCAGTCCTAAAAATGAACTAGATCACGTTTATTTCTTCTGTTTTTGTTTTTTTTAATAAAAATTATTTTAGATAGAACCTCCTTCTACCAGGGACACTGGAGGCCATATCTGCACAATATTAATATTTTTGTATTAAAACATAACTGACATAATCTGATTTTCCAGTTCAAATTGAACGCACCACAATGCAGAGAGAGAAATTCATAGGAGATGAAGAGGGAGACGAGGCAGAGGAGATATGCGGATACGATGTCCTTTTTTTTTCTCTGTAACACAAACTCTAGTTCACACACTTCATGCTACACGATCAACCAAAGTTTTTATGTCACCTCCACATTTCTGTCCATATTCTCACGCCGTCTCTCTGTTTCTGTTGTGGTCACACTTATGTTTTTATCAGCTGATAATGTGAGCGCCCTTATCTCTCAACTGGCTCAAGTTCACGCTCATTGATTGCAAACTGATCCCGTTCAGTTCTCCCTTCAACAAAAATATAAGCGCGTTCAACACTCTTTCAGCATGTTCATACACAACACTGGGCACATGAGTGTGGACTGGTAGCTGGGCACTGCCAAGGTGCCCTTACACAAGTCACTGAAACCAAAAATAACTGTCACTTTATTTTTTAAGAGGCAGCAACTAAAGCTGGAAAAAGAAGTAGTGGAGTGAAAAGTATCCCTCTGAGAAGGAAGTAGAAGTGGAGAGTAGCATAAAATGGTAATACTCGAGTGAAGTATGAGTACCACCAACGTATCTCAAACACCGACCAAAGTAAGAATCCATAAGTACAGAAAAAACAACGACGAAACATGATGGCTGACCGGCTGTAAATATAGACACCCAGAGAAAAGTTGGCAGGTCAAAAACTGGGTCAGAAATAGAAGGAGACGAAGAGTGTGTGCATGTCTGCATTTAGGTGTTGGTGTGCTTTTGTGTTCATGAATGTTATTTTTCTGTTTATGTATGAGCGTGTGTGTGTGTGTGTGTGTGTGTGTGTGTGTGTGTGACCGCAGACAGGGCGTCTGGATGTTGGTGAGAACTTCCAGAGCCCCACAGCAGAGTGCCTGTCCCTCAACCACGCCGGCTCTGAAACACACTCGAGACAAGTTAATCCTCCAGAGCTCGGCTTTATCTGCACCCACCCTGCAGCCCCCCCGACTCCTTCACTCCCTCCATCACTGCCTCTCGCTCACACGTTCCCTCCGTCCTCGTCCCTCCCCTCCCGCTCGCTCTGTGATCGATCGCGTACTTTGCTAGCACTCGTTCGGCCCTCCATTTGTTTCCTCGCAGATTATAAACGCCTCCATTTCTCAAACTGTCCACATCCACTTCTTGCAGCAAACATCTTTATGTGGTTAACAGACTGTTTTTCACTGGGTCCTTCTTCAGCTGCACATGTGTGACCTGTGGTTTAGCGAATACAAAACACATCTGATTTTGTTGCAAAGGTGTTGTGGTGAAATGGGCCTGTGCTGCGTCTGACGAACAGTGATGACACCTTTCGTTTTTCTTTTCCAGCCTTGTCTTTATTTACGTTATTTGTATGTTTGTGTGTGTATATTGTAATGTATATTTGTTTCAAGGTGTCCTGTAGAAATTTTTATTTTTTTCAGTTTTTATGAGTGTTCTAGTTGTCTTTGTGCACACAAAGCGTTGACAAATATAAAGATCAACAGCTTCCCGAAAGTGGAGTCAAACCGTCTCGATTAACCCTGGTGGCTGGCTGCAGTATAGGTCATAAACCCCGCCCCCTCCATGTTAGCAGATGGGAACACAAACACATTAAATAAATTTCTCCCAAAGGTTTCTGTCATTTTAGGTAGCTCTTAAGTCTGAAGTGTTCATTTCCTGATCAGTTTGGTCTTAATTAGTTATTTTATGCTATAAAAAGGGGATTTCACATCACGATTAACAGCTGAGCTCCAGCTGTATGTGCAGGACCTCAATACCGTGGCTCCAACCCCGATCACTCCTGCTCAGACTTCAGCTCCAAATGGCGTCACCAGCACAAGATGGCAGCGCTTGTATCTGCAGTATTTTCGCTTCAATTTTGTACAGTGTTGTAATTGTGAAAAATGTTTTTTTTATATACGAGTGTACCCTCTGGAACAGTATAATTGTAATGATTGATCATGTTGCACTTCGCCCATTTAGGAAGCACCATCCTGTCTACATTGTTACTGTAGTTTGGCCTGCAATGAGTTTCTTTTGCCATTATCTTGCAGACTCAAATGTTTGACCCCCTGTCAGACCCCTCCAAAACCACGAAACAGCTTTCATGCATGATGAGTTTTGTTTCTTTCATGTAGCTACTATTTCTTCATCTACTACAGACTGAAATAACCACCAAAATACAACTTTTAGTGTAATTAAGGCAAAACTGTATCTTCAATATCACTCACATGTCAACACAGGTTTTGTAACCTGTTTTGCAGACATCACTCATGATTATTTTTGAGTCGCCCACAATTAGTTGTAGAATATAAAACCTTTTTTTTCAGTTGATTAACACGTGTAGCCATCAAACATGAACTCTTCCAGAGTTATTTTACGCTTTCCAGCAGTAACTTCAATGTTAAACGGTCACGTTTGCACTAAGCCACCAACTGCGCCCATATATCTGTAAGAAGACATGAACAGACACACAAAGTCTGTCGGTTAAACCCTGAACCATGTTGTTCAATGTGAGGATCAGCAGCTCGACCTTTGTGACCTTTACTGCCTCTCAAGGTGGAAGAAGAAGCATCAGTTGCCTGTGTGTAGCCTCAGAGACATTTCCAGGACATTTTCCAGGATAGACAAGGACTAAAACAAGGATTTAGGGGGATCTATTGACAGAATATGGTAGAAATGGAATATAATATTCATAAGTATGTTTCATTAGTGTATAATCACCTGGAAATAAGAATTGTTGTGTTTTTGTTACCTTCAAATTAGACGTTTATATCTACTGATGGTGCGAGTCCTCCTCCATGGAGGCTGCCATTTTGAATCGCTATGTCTCTACAGTAGCCCAGAATGGACAAACCAAACAGTGGCTCTAGAGAGGACCTTAAGTGTTTTTTGCGAATTTCACAGCCACAAGAGTTTCTCTTACCCACATGGCAGGGAAGGGTGAGGAAAGTGGTATTCAGATGGTTGCAATCTACAGTACATTCTCACTACTAAATGCCACTAAATGTGCCTGAGCAGAGCTGCAATTTCAGCTCAGGACATCCAACTAAGAAAAATATGGTGGCTTGTGAACCCTGTGACATTTCAGAGCAGCATTGATGATATTTCTGCAGAAAGAAAACTGATAAAATTTCACATTTCTAAGACTTTTTCATGACAGCATTAAAATTCCAGGTTTCCCAGAATGAGTGAGAACAACGTGCCCGTACGAGGAGAAACATTTTGACCAAAACATTTTGATTAAGATCCTCCGGTGCTGGAAACGCACACTTTCTGCAGAGGGGTACTTTCCCTTGTCTGACGACAGCGTATCGAAGAAGGATGGTCGGATTAGTGGCGTGGCCCTCGTGTCTGCTTGCGGATCGTCCAAAGAGAGGTCACAAGACCTGGTGACCTATCCTTCTGCAGAGAGCGTCGTCTGTCAGCGGCAGAGCTGCTGGGATGCAGAGCTCAGCATCAGACTCTCTCACACCATCCCAGAGCTGGATGCCTGAGGATTAAAGTGTGTGCTGAGAGCTAGATCTGTTTTGTTTCTCTAATGCGCTAAGTACTTGTGAGGAGCAAAGGTGCACGTTCAGAGAAAAAATGTGCAAAATGTGGTTTTCATGATATTCATTAATGTGCATGCATGTGTGGGTGTGATTGCGTGTGAGCCTATTTGTCAGGATGTGTGCATGCGTGTTTGTGTGTTTTTGAGATGGTAGTTTGACTCTATAAGCACCTGAGCATTCTGTCAGTAATAAATACAGTGAGGCTTAAGTGTGTGTAAACACGTCGGCAGTACCAGACTGTGAAACGCTCTCCTGTGGATGGAGGGAGCTGGGAAAACTGAGCCGGTTTAGTGCCACATATATCTGTCCGTCTGATGTTTTTTATGTATGAGAAAACCAATAATAAAAACTAATACTCAGCTCCACTTACCCATGACGATATCCTGTTTGAGTTCTCTGGTTTCTGGCTTTACGCTGGTCCTGTTTAGATGTACTGAGGACATCCTGAGGTGATAAATCTTCTGCAGAAAGTGATGCTCCTCTGTGAAACAATGAAAGTAAAAGAGAAAAAATTTACTTTCTTCTATTTTTTTCCAAATACGTGCAAAATGAACACAAGATCATAAGGCAACAAAATGAAATGAAAAATACATGAAAGAAATTATTATTAGTAGTATTATTATTATTAGAAGTGTGTGTGTGTGTGCATGAGTGAGTGAGTGATCACTAGACCTACAACTTGTCTGAAGCTAATTTTAAATATTACTGGACCGATCAGCCTAATTTTGTGTGCACATTCATGACTGTAAGCTGAAGATCCTCTGTGACTCGGAAATCTTTTTACTTTTTATTTTTATGAATTTTATACCTTTATGTTTTTATGTTTTCGGGTCATCCCATTCTTGTTAACACAATATCTCAGGAACGCCTTGAGGGAATTTCTTCAAACTTGACACAGATGTTCACTTGGACTCCAAGATGTACTGATTAGGTTTTGGTGGTCAAAGGTCAAACACATTTTTGGCCATAACTCAAGATTTAATATGCCGATTATGACAAAATTACACACAAATATCTAATAGGATAAAACTTGCAAAGAAAATGCACTTAATACCTTTTATTAAATCCCTTCAAAGTCTGGAAGGACGTGGACGTAAGCTGAAATCTGACTGGTCGCAGGCATACACCTGCGGGGCAGCAATTCTACTTTGCAAAGTTTTCAAATCTCCGCTGGCTGATTCTCGCAGTTGTGGTGGCATTGCAGTAGGTGCTTCACCATCTGATGCCTGGCGGGGAGCTGCACACTACTGGGTGACCTCTTCTAGTTACATACTGCAGCACTACACTGACAATAAAAAAGTACCTCATACCCCAACCCCACTTCAAATAATCCTAACTATCCCTTTAAGACATGTAACAAAGTAAATGGCTTTAAATTTAAGTTCAAGTTGTTCCAGAGAGCATCTTGTTTTATTTGACTCATCTTGTGCTCATTTACTCAGAAATAAAAATAACTCAGGATCCACTTGGCTAATAATCTGATAATCTGCTGAAATAATGTGCACATTTGCTTGCTGAAGCTGTATCATCCTGTTCCTGTCTGCACAGCTGTACGTGCTCCGCGGCTCCAGTGTCATCTCCGTTCCTTCCCCTCGGGGCTGATACCAAAGGCCGTCGACCCATTCAAGGCATTCACTGTGTCAGGGTGCAAAGTGGGCTCCCATTCTCACCCAAATCCTCCCAAAGCTCCTCTCTCTGTGCCGGCCAGGTCTGTGGAGAGGCAGGCCAGTCTCCACAGGTGCAGCCTGGAGAGGATGACAGCCTCTCTTCAGAAGGGCTTAGCTCCTCTTGTGTGGCTTTGAGGCTCTCAAACGGTGGATTCCCCGGGGGCCGTAGTTGCAGTTACGCCCTCAACAACACAGGTACTGTTGTGCTGTAGGCTGCGCCGTTCAGATCCGCAGAGATGAATACCAAAATGGGACGTACGGCAATTTGTGCTGCAGATGCAAGAGACATGTTTGTGCTCTTTGAAGTGAGCGGATCATCGGATGCCAGCGGCCCTCTCCAAGCATCTGTTAACACCCCGCCGACGTACGTTTGCTCACCGAGGAGGTGCGAACGCCGAGGTAAACCTGAGAGATCAAAGACAAAATGGCTGTCAAGTGGTTTGAGTCGTGGCTTGTCAGTGACCTCAATGAACAGGGGCATTATTTCACACTTAGCCACGTCCTGGAACATTAACACACTTAAAGAAATCTTTTAGGCGCAATGCACTTGAATGAAATTGCTACCTGAAGTTAATTATTTTGATCCAGTCTGCAACAAAGGATTGCACCAGAAGGGATTTAAAAGATCTCCTGACCTTTTAACACTTAATATAATGTAATGTAATCCAAGTCCTAGATTAATTTATTTTAATTTTTAAAGTCGATGGAAAGGAAAAGGGGACTTTTTCCTCAGGACACATTACACATTTTAGAACAGTTGCTGAAAACATGTGAAAAGAGAACGATGGAGTACTGAAATCTGAAGTTGTTTGCTGTCATTCATGATTTCTGTCTGCAGGATTTTTTTGGTGGACCTGAAACATGGCTAAGTGATGTGCTGGAGCCATGAATCCCCCAACACTATATAAGCCCCGCAAACCGACAGTGACTCTCTCAGTCCAGATCAGCCCAGCAGTTCACCTCAGCTCACTTCAGTTCCAACAACCCGACACAGAAGGAAAAAAAGAACATCCTGTCACTGTCCTCTGGCTCTTTTGGCTCAAACATGTCTGGACATGTCCAATAAAGCTGCTAGACAGAGCGTCCATGTTCCAGGTCGTTTTCCGGTCGTAGTGGTGTTTGACACAGAGACAGAGAAAACTGCTCATTTTTTTTGTCAAAAAAATTTGGCTTGGTCGTTAATAACACGTTTCTGTGGTGTGACAAAGTCAGAACACACATCTTCAAATAACTAAATTAAATATATTAATTAATAGAATTGAGTGGACTGATGCC